>PVJL010006595.1:0-32500 GCA_004026885.1 Lyroderma lyra | reverse complement strand
CCCGAAAGCTGGAGGTTACACCTCTGGGACTGGTACCATGTAGCTAATAGGAAATGCTGTTTATCATGAATAAATTTAAAAATTTAGAAAGAAAAAAACTTCCATTCTTCACAATTTACTGCTTCCCAGAAGGAAGTATGACCGCAAGACTTTGAGCCATAAAGAGGCAAATATTCCGCAATCTATGAACCTCTTTGCTTGGAGTGAAACTTTCCATCCCACTGCTAGCATCTCCATTCCCATGGTCTGTCATCTTTTCAATGTCTTAACTACTAATAGTAACATTTCTTAGGAACTGAGAGTTTTCATGGCCTAAGGAAAAATGTGGGCTTAAAATAAAAATAGCCTGTGGCTTATTAGCCATTCACATAAACGAAAGCTTGCTGCTTCTCAAATTGTGACTACTTCCTTTAAAAATGGCTTGATTTTATTTAGAATGTCAAAGAGCAAGTATAATCATATCTTCAGTATTTCTTATATCCCTTTGTGTACTATATGCAAATCCAAACTCTGCCATCTTAATTTAAAATTTAATATATTAGAAATATAAGAGATGGATATAAAATTATCCTGTGAACTGCTTCCCTTCTTTAAACTGGCTAAGTTAACACTTCCAGGACAAAAGTCTCCACAATTTTCCACTCCAAAGGCTTCAGCAGTATTCTAATGAAACTCTGACAAGTCCTGAGCCAGGGTCCTTTGTTTTGGCATATTCATGGACCACGGATACTATTCCATGGATTAAAAAGTTAAGTTTATTTCATTTACAGCTCTGGGCAGAATATCTTTTTTTTTTTTTTTTTTTTTTTTTTTTTTTTTTTTTTTTTTTTTTTTTTTTTTTTTTGCTTTTTGGTATGTGGGTAGCTCCCCGGCTGCTGGGAATTGAACTCAGGCCGCAGCGCTGACAGCGCCAACGCCGAAGCCCTAAGCCACTGCACCATCAGGGAACTCCTGGGCAGAATATCTTGATATTAATAATTAGCATTCATGTCCTAGAAGAGTGGGACAAGTTAACATGATATTATCATTTCTGTGAGGACAAGAGCCACAGGTAAGGCTGCCTGAATAGGAGGTGACAAATTCAGAGGCCTTCACATTCCGCCTAAAACAATAGTTTATAACTCTTTTCCTTGTCTAACAAAATTCAATGGTAGATTCAAGGGGAAAAACGGGCTGAAGTTCTTAATGCTATCATTTAATAGCCTATCTGAAATGCCTCTTATACAGGTAACTCAGGTTTATGACCACTGCCTCTAAATTCTATAAAGAGCGATGAGACTTAGAGCTTTAGGTTTTAGTAGTCTAAAAAAAAGTGTGCATACGTCAAATTGGTTAACCCACAAACACACTTTGTGTATCTACAATCTAAACTAGCTAAATAAACCACACAGTATTTTCTGATTGAGTATATCCTAGGACTAATGCCATATTTACTCAGTTAACATTAAACTACCAACTACTTGCTCTGATCCCACAAACATCCTGTTGTTACATAAACACAAACACAGAAGCACATCAAATGCATTTGTCTTCCTGGTGAATGATTTTAAAAAACCTGCTGGCTCAAAGATGAATTACATTTTTGAAAACTGGGATGCTCTGGTATTACAAAATGCCACATTCATAGTTGCTTCTGAATTCTCTCTTAACTCCCCAAAGCAATAAGTAAACTGGCATGAACAGTAGCTTACTGGAGAATAAGAAAGAAGCACATATCATACAGTGGACACATATATTTAGTTTCAGATCTATTAAAGTAGTCTTTAATCTGTATTTTTCTAATTGCATAGAATGTCTGGAAATGACCAGTCTAGCCCAGTCCTCTACTGGAGACATCTCTGGGGATGAAAGGCCTGGGCTCTAGGCCAGCATCCTTCCTTGATTTATCATATGGCCTTGGGACACTCCCTGCCTTGCTCCAAGCTGCTTTCTTAAAAGGGGTAAATAGCTGTCTGCATACATGACACATCTACAATACTGTTAAAATGAGAAGGCGAAAATGTTTTGTAAAATTGTAAACCAGCGTAGCCAAAAATTTTTGGAAGAACAGAATCAAATTATATTCAGGAACTATCAATCCATTTAATCTTCTAGTTTCTTCATTTATAAATGTGTGATTTGGGCCAAAAAAAAAAAAAAAAGAATTTAAAAAGAATTTAAGGTGAAAGCCATTTACAAAACTCAGACACCAGCAGCAGTTAATATAAATGAGGTTAAATCACAAAGTTGACATAGATTTATAAAACAGATAAAATTTAAGAGTAGTCATTGAATAGTTTTAATGAATCCACTTTCTTTATTGCAGTAACCTCTGTACAAAGCAGCAACTGCAATACTCAATGTTAAAACATTAGAAAAGCATTTGTGTGACAGTTATAGTACAGTATTATCAAAATATTACATTTTCAAACTTAGTAAACAACCACCAGAGCTCAAATCTTTAAATTATTTCCATAGTCTTTAAAAATATGTAATGTCAGAAAGCATATAAAAAGGATGTAAAAGAAAACCTAAAATACAAAAGAAATAATGTAACAAATAAATATTTGATTTAATTAACAATTAATAATCAGCTTAACATCACCAATCTCTCTAAACCCACTGAATTTTTACCTATATGAATAAAGAACTGTCAAATGCCACTGCATAATTATTTGTTTCCAAGTTATTACCAATGATTAGGGAAAAAATTGGTATTAAAATAATCAAATTCAGCATAAATAAGAGTAGAATAGCTTCAACACTAGCTAGCGTCTCTAAGAATTATTGAACTTTATTAGAGAACTACAATAACCTTGAAATTTTTGACCTGGTATTTAGTGTTAAGTAAAAGTAATACATTTTTTTAAAGTGGAAAGCTTCTTACATTATTTCACAGACAATATTACCCTCCCCCCATTATGCATATTTAGATATATTTTATGTACTTTATACACATTATGTATGATGCATGACATTTGGTTCCTGCAGTACAGATCACATTGTTTTCCTGAATGGGAAAAACTCAAAAAAAAAAAAAAAAAAGTAAGTGTACCTGTGCACATTTCAATATAGCAGCACTCAGTTCATGCCCTATTATTCATTTTAAAGTTCAAACATGGAATTGTTTACTGAATAATGAGACATTTCTACTGTCTTTACCCCAAAACATTACATAACCTGCAGTAGGTGGAAAAATGCTGTAACTTATAATGTAGAGAAAAAATTATGAAAACAATTATTTCATTCTTATTATGAATTTAAATGATCAGATTTCCATTTTATATTGATTTAGTTCATACTCATGCAGCAAAAATACTGCACTATTGACAACAGTAGTAAGTTTATAGGTTTGTATCAAGATTCATGAAAACCTGCATAAATTCTTTACCACTGAAACTGATATGAGCCCACTGAACGATACTTTAGATAAAATTTTCTCCATTTTCTAACTGAATGGTAACTGTGTGAAGTTACATGCTCTTCAAATGAACACCTTTGTTTTCCGGGGAACCTGAATCTTTCAATCTAATTTTGAACTTATGTTTACTAAAACCAAAATTTTAATCTACTGAATATTGATTACTTAAAATGCAAAAAAACCAGCAACATAAATGTCATTATATATACATATGCATCTGTGAATGCATATACATATACACATACAGATATGTAGATATATATCCCTTGAAATGTTTTTAGGAAATCCTTCCTTGAATAAAAAACGAAAAACTTCACATTAATAACTGTATATAAAGCTTGCAGTAACAGTATGTACGCACTGTCAAATTTGGACTGGTAGACTATGATGTCCAAACCGACATTTCAAAAGCACAGACTGGCAGTTTTTCTTAACACAAACGTTTTAAAGTATTAAGAATGGATTAAATTTAAATGTTCAGAATAATCTGTTCAAACCTGAGTATATTAATTAAGACTAAGTGTACTTGACAACTGAATGAATTAAGCCTAAAAACATTTCACCGAGAAACCGGTGGTCCATTTAACCATTTAATGAGACATTATTTTGATGATTTATAAAGGACAGTATACTGAAATTCCATGTAGTGTTTATTAAAATATTCTATGAAATGGCATAGCATGTCTAATTTCCCCCCCCCAAATTTTTTTTTAGCATTTCTTAAATGCCCTTCAGATTTGAGGAAAACTCTAAATTAGGGCAGATGTCTCTTCTAATAAATATAAATGATCTTGAGGATTTCTGTCTAAAGAATGACAATACATGATTTTTCAGCATGGTATACAGAAGTACAGGATAAATCTTCAACCTTCCCTAAGGTTTCAAGAAACAATAATCAAATAAAGATACATGTAAGAGCCAATGAGAAGTTTAATAACAACAGAAAATGTTTATTGGGCCTTTTCCCTAGATCTACATTTATACATACTCATACAAACCTAAACTTGGGGTCACCTTTTGGTTCCCATTTTTTTTTCCTTTTTCATTACCTTGCCCTAATTCTCACCTTTAGTATCTAATATATACCTTTACAAAAATAATAGAAAACATACAGTACTCAGCACTAATTGGTCAATGGAAGAAAAGCAGTGTCCATTTTTTTTTAAGGTGAAAGAAACTAGAAATAAAAACAGCTGAAGGCAGAGTTTGACATTCTATAAATTTATAAAAGAGGATACATGGATGAAATTTGGTTATTTTTCAGAAGGCACCTCAAGGCTAAAGGCTTTTGTACTCCTTTCAGCAATCAAAAAATAACACACTTTTATTGCTATTCAAGTAGCAAAGGAAAACTTTACTCTCATGAGCTTCAGTCCAACAAGGAATTCGTTAAGATTGAGAAACACTATTGACTAAAACTGAAGTCTCCATACACATACCAATGGAGCAACTTCCCTGTGTGCTTTCAAATTAATGAAATAGTGAAAGAAAAGTCACAGTTCGCCATTGTGATGTTAACGTGTCATTGAAGATTTCAGTTACTTCACTAGGCACTAAAGTACCATTTGAAGGGCTGTCCACTGTGTAGAACATTTAAGAATAAAAGGTAAGGACACTCTGATGATTCCCACGGACTAAGAGAATTGGTGGTAGGTCCTTAGATAGAGCTTCCAACCATGCCATGTAGAGAGCACTAGATACAGCACCTTTTCGTGCAACTGGGAGACTCCTAGGATCAAAGAGAAAGGAAATTAAGCAATGCATTTAAGCTGAGAACAAAATGCAGTAAAAGTTATAAATTAAGTCATAGTAATAATAATTAAAAATTACTATTGGTACAGAATATTTAAGTGTGGGGAAATTATGCACACAATATAGCAACTACTATAATGCCATACACTATTACTTTTAGAGTTTGAACAAGATTTTTAAAAATTTCTTCATAAGAACAGCAAATACAGTAGACTGTCCATTAACTACAACTCAAGTAATGGGCAAAAGTTTTTTGCCCGTTGCTTGAGAGTTCCAGTTAACAAAGACTCTACATACATTTATCTGGCATCTACCAATCCCCCATTGGTGCTGGTTAACTGAGAGTCTACTGTAAATATTTCTATAAACCATAACACATTTGCTATCTAACACTAAACCCCAAATTTCCCCTTCTTCATTAAGTATAGAATTCTTTTAGGAGAAAAAACGTTCCCATCTGAATTTAGAAAGTGGAAACTATGCATGGTAAATAAAATTCAAATATAATTAATTCTACATATTAATTTTTATCTTCTTTTATCTCTCTGGGCTTTCATTTCTATTTGCAAATAATGGTAGTAGGGTCGAATTGCTCTAAAGAATGTTTCTACATTTGTTTTAGCATCTTCCATTACAAATAATTGATCATCAGCAAAACTTGAAATTTTCTGGTGTATTAAATGTTTATTGTTAACCACAATAACAAGTCTTTGGTGTTATTTTATTTCATCATTTTGGCATTGATACTGGAGGCTTAAGCTCTCCTTATTTATTTAAGAACCCAGGCTCCGGGGCTGAGAAAATTTGGGTTCAAGTAGTATCTAGCTAACCTGGTATAGTGGAGGGAAAGCTGGAGTGAACATTAGTATCTACGTTTAACACAAGGACAGTATGTCTGTATGTAAAGTTTGTATGTGGGAACTGGGGTGGGCTTTGGTCTGGAACCACTTTTTAAATTTAATTCTCCAAGTAACTTTATGGGGTTATTTTTATGAGGAAGCTGCTTGAGAGCCGCACTTTTAACTTTGGGCCCTCATACCCATACATGCTTTGATGGCTATACTATAGTGTTTCCAAAGCTAAAAAAAAATTTTTAAAAGGTGGGAAAAAGGATAAAGAAAAATTCCAGAATAAACCGTCACTATAAATAAGATTCATGTAAGCTTAAGATTTTTGTTTTTCTTTCCCTGTACCTTAAATGATTCCTCCATATACTTAAAGTATATTTTTTAAGTTTGTTTTTCCTTCTTATAACTAAGTCATTATGGATGTTAACTAGATATGTATTTGGCATAGAAACCAATCCCAATTGTATTACCATAAAATGAATACCTAAGAAAATCTTAGTATAGGTATTACTTACATGACAATAATATTAGCAGTGCTTGAATGTTCCTTTAATAATTCATTTAACCTGATCTGCCGGTACGTCTGAAATGAAACAGGACAAAGTCATTCCTAGACCACCTGAAAATCTAGTGTGGTTCATAAAGCTATAAGTAGACAAAGAGAAACCAAAATCAATTTTGATGTAATCAAAATCTGTTCCCTAATTTAAAAAAATTAAATCCTTACAATGTCCATGTATAAATCCAATTTAAATTAGATTTAATTTACACTGGTTCCCCCCATAACAAACTGATACTTAATTATGTCTTAAGTATTTAAAAAATCACATGGAAGATCAATGAAAAGGAAGCAGAACAGAAAGAATACCTTAGTCTTATAAAGTTCAAGCTCATTATCTGTTATTCGCCATGGTTCATCTTCTTTCATTTTATCTGCAATATCTTGTTCTTTATCATCTTCATGAAGTCTGTATGGCTCAATCATCTCATCAAAAGCTACAATACTTCAAAAAGAATAGAAAGAATACTGACAAAGATTCTTATTTTGAATTACTTAAAAATAAAATCTTAAGCGCTCAAATTGTAACTTGAAAAGTTAGTTTTTTTCCATTTTCTGTGCTCCCATCCATGCTCTAACTACTCTGATCCACTGTATCTACTCGTTTCTATGGCCACCCACCTTAACCAAAGTAAATTTTCACCACAGTAGCCACAGTGCCCACTCTTTGGGCAGTAAGTCAGACTGTGTTACTCCCTTTACTCAAAACACTCAAAGGCTTTTGCAGTTCGAGTACCACTAAATAAAACTAGTGTAAGCAAAAGTATTAGACCATTTTGAAGGGAAGAAAGGGCAAATACTAAACATTTAAGATGCAGAATTACTAGATTCAAAGATACTTACTAGGACAAAAGACACTAAAAGAACATTAACATCATTCTAATCCTTTTTCAATGTGAATAGTATTTTTCAGTATTGATTAAAAGTATTTTGTTATGTTAAAAAGGTGACTTCTGGATCCCACCCAAGGATGGAAGCTGGTTGCTAAGAGAACCCACCTTATGATTAGAGGTTTGAACTTTCAGTCCTGTCCCCAACCCCCCCCAGGAGAAGGAGGGGGCTGGGGTCTGAGTTCAATTGCCAGTGGCCAATGACTTAGGCAATCTTGACTACACAATGAAGCCTCCATAAAAAACCAGGACAGTTCATTGCCCCTTTTCCCTTTTGTGAAGAGCTTCCAATTTGGGGAACCAGAATGCTTCCATGTACCATCTTACCAGACCTCAAGCTCCACAAGGCCAGAAACTTCTTCCCTGGGGACTTTGTCCTATGTGCACGTATCCCTTCATCTGGCTGTTGATTTGTGTCCTTTAATAAACTGGTAATCTAGTGAGCCATTCTAGCAAATTCATGAGGAGTGGGTTGTGAGAACCTCTGAGTTATAGCCAGTTAGTAGGAAGTACAGGTAACAACCTAGGCTTGTGACTGAGCCCTTTAACCTTTGTAATCTGATGCTATCTCTGGGTAGAGTGTGCTAATTGAGTTCAACTCTCAGATGTCTTGCTGGTGTCCGAGAATTGCTTATTGGTATAGGGAAGCCTCCATATATACACTGGAATGGGTCCCAGAACACCCATTTTTGAGTATGAAGTCTCATAAAAATCTCCTGGTTTTTACTGTTCTATAAGAGGAAACAAATTTCTCCCTGATCACAACCTTAGAAGGTCTAACTTGCTATTTTCTATTTAAAATAAATTCTTTATACCAGTTTCATTATTTATTCAATATTTATCTGAGAATAATTAAAATTCTCTCTGGTAATCTACATATAATTATAACAATCACTATATATCATTTTCAGATAGAATATTCCACAAGTCTAATTCTGATTCTTGAGAATTGTTAATGTAACTATTACAGGCAAATTCTGAGATTCTCCTATTTTCGTAATAAAACAAAAGAGTATAAAGTAATTCATGTGCAGAGTAGGGATTGAGTGGTCGTAATGAATGTGGACATAAACAATGAAAAATTAAAGAATCATGTGGAATTTCTGTGGCATTATGATTTTCAGAAATTACTTATAAATGGTAATAGAATTCTTTGAAAACTGAAGGTCCTTTAGATTTACTTCAATATCTGCTGTAGACATGCCAACTATTTGTGCTAGACTTAAAAAGCTGACTTCACATGTAACTAACAGTAGGCAAAATACCCAGATAATTAATATTTAAGTTAAATGATCTGTTACTAAAGTGTATGGGTAGGTTACCTATAAAAGGCTCAGAAATTTTTACAAAGTAAACTTATCCAATAACTTACTTTTCTTTCTTTGGTTTAGTATTAATATCTCCTAGGACCATGATATCGGAGAAGTCTATCCGAAACTTGCTAAGCAAAGTAGCCATCCTAGAATAAAAATGAATAGCATGAGACACATGAAGGCTGTGTATAACTATTTTTATTCTATTTAGGGCTGAACTGGTGTTTCTGAACAGTGAAATTTATAAGAGAAGTCTAACAGGTGCTAAATAAAGTTCACTTGAATTAATTCACACTGTACATTCACAAAACAGATGTCTAAATTCCCTGAGTAGAGATTTTTGTTACATATATTTTTTACTTTCTCTGAATCTCTCCTTAGTATCCAGTAATGAAAGAACAGATCAAGACATTAATAATGAAATCTGAATGGCAACTAGTTTCTTTAAAATGAATTTTAGTCAAATTATGTTGTTAAGTATATGGACTTCAGTGAAAACCAATAGTTTAATTAATTTTGGATTATTCTTCATCCATGAAGAAAGCATATCTCAAGGCCTACATGGAACTTTTTGGGCCAAACTGAAGCTATAACTGATGGTACAGATTAAGTTCACACCTTTTTTTTTTTTTTGAGGGAGTGGGGAAGTCTTGGACAGGCATGGAAAAGAAACCTCTGATTTTTTTAGTAAATAAATACTTTTTTTGGAGGCATAGTTGGCAATAAGACCTTTGTGGCAACAATAGAAAAGTTGAAACATAAAAACAGGAGAAGCAAGTATCAAAACAAGATTTTATTTTTAATGAGTTTTCTAAATTAAGATACTTTCTTAGTAAACAAATGAGCAACAGGTTTAACTTTTAAGTTATTTTTACTATTTCTTGCATAATTCATTATTTGAAATTAAACATCTAGTTGAATTCTAGTATAAATCTACTAAGTAAGTGCCTGCTATGTGTTATATTGCCCACAAAACTGAAATCTAAGATAATAAAATAAATGCAATACAAGCTCCAGAATGTGATGAGTGGTATAATAATTCAGGAAGAAGATGTAACAACTAGTGGGGGGCAGAGGAAAAAAATTAGGGAAGGCATTATGAAGAAGATAATACCTGTCCTAGGCTTTTAAGGATGCAGTATTTTATTAATAAGAGAAGGGAGGCCAAGTGAAGAGCTATTTATAGTAGAGAAATGAGAGTAGCAAGGAGTAAATGTCTGAAATCATATGCATGTTTAGGGCAGGTACAGAAATGTAAACTAAAGTATAAGGCATATGTAGAGGAAGAGGAGATAAAAATAGAAAGGGACCAGGAAGACATTGTAAAGGGACTTGTCACATTTCAGCATAGACTTTCTATGGTATGTAACAGAGAAGAAGTTAAAAGTATTTTGGGCAGAGGAATCATATGATCAAGCTGTGCTTTCCAAACATGAAACTGGAGCAATGTGTACAATGTATGTTGAAAAGATCAGATATAAGACACAGGGTCCTTAGAGAAGCACTGAAAGTAGAACCACAACTGTGACAATACAGACAGAAATAAGAATGGATGACAATGGCATTCTTAATTTTGGTTGCCTATAAGTCTACAAAATTTATCCCATCTACATAATTACATAATTACATGAATTATGTAATCTTTGTGCATGTGCTCCCTGATTGAAGAAACTAAACCTGCTTAACACTTTAATACCATTATTTAATTAGAACTTTCTAAAGTAACAAAATATTAAAAAGATATTAGATATCAGTAAAACTAAATATCTACAACTTAAAGACTAAATTTTAAAAAATGAGGTTTTATTTAACTACAATTTTCAGCTTCAGTATAGAATAGAACAACATGGCTGATATTTTATGGATTGCCTGATTTTTATCCTATCAACTTTATACTGTAACAGGAAAGTACTACTAGTGAAATGTTCTTCCATTTAAAGTAGACTTACGCTCTCCGGTCATGGTCTATTCTGTTTATTTTTCCACCAATGAATACTCTGATCTTACAATCTTTCCACTTTTTCTTGGTAGTCAGAAGATAAGGTATCAATAAGGTCAAACCTGAATCATAAAAATATAACAAGTCATTTACTAAATGGTGACTTTTCAATTAAGAATGTTTAATTCAATTTGGTCTTCAAGAACATGTTTACTTCAACTCAATATAAAACAAATTTTTTTTCTTTCTGTCCTTCCTTGATTCAGTCATAAAACTATAAGGTGGCACTGAACTAGGAGGTAGGCCCAATGGAGTCATGACCCATGTCAGGAGGGGAGTGACATGGAACAGTGAGCTGGCAGAACTGAGAGATTAGTCATATACAGGAAAGTTGAGGAAATGAGGTATTTATTGAAGCTAATGGGTGTCAGGTTTCTCACAGAAATGAGAAACATAAAAAGGGAGGAGCTGGACTGAACCCTGTGGTATTAGACTGGAACTGGTTTTCAATCTATATATACACACACAAACATTTGTATTTCCACTGAGAGGGTCTGGGAGCAGTGACACCCTAGTAGCAACGAGGATATCTAATGCCCTGATCTGCTTCTCTACTTCCTACTAAAAGGAATCAGGGCTCCTTGGATAAGGGTGACTCAATGGCTGGTGTAAGGAAAGTACAAAACTGAGCCTGGAACATCTTATTGTATCAGAAAATAAGAATGATTGGAACATGGCAAATGGACACAAAAGCCAGACCAAACAGGAAATCCAGGACAATTTGAATGTAAGAACAAATAATGAGAATGACAACATCCAATTGAATAAATAGGAGTCCACATAGATAGAAATAAAGAGAAAGCTCTTCCTTACAGCAAAATGCCAACTAACAAATGAGGAACATGTGATTGGTTTGGAAAATCAATATTTGGCAACCACAAACACACCACAACAACGACAATAAATTCAGGCAGAAAGATCAATGGATGCTAAAGATGGTGGTAAAAGTTGCAGTAACAATGGTATATTTAGTCTCAAAGTAACTCCTCATCCCACCAAATACCTATAATTATAAAAGGGGGAAAGAGAAACTCTTCAGTGTATAAACCTGGTAAAAACTACTCAATAGCTAACTTCACCAGTGATGACACAAATCAACATCATGTGTCAGCTGATGAGATACAGACAGAAAAGCATAGCATCGCTACCAAAAATACATACGTTGAAACAAATTATGATGAAACATCAAATGACACTCTAAATTTTAAAGTGACATTCTACAAAATAGTCTGTAATATTAAAAAAAAAAAGTAATGTTATGAAGCTCAAGGATGGACCTAGCAACTCCCAAATAGAAGGACAATAAAGAGCTATAACCACTAAGTGCAACATCTGTTTCTAAAATTAATCCTGTTGCTTTGGGGAATGTTGGCAAAACTGGAATGGGGTCTACTGGTGAGGAGTATAAACCAATTCTTATCACTATTCTCACAACTTCAGTAAATTTAAAACTGTTCAAAAATACATGAACAAACTTACCGCCATCATCAAAAAGCCACCAGACATCAATAGTGTTCTTTCCTTGTTTCTTCTGAAATTGTGTACTAGCCTCAAGAAGCTTTTGGTCAGCTACATTTAAAGGCACAGCAGGGCCTTTGGATTCTAAGGATTAAGCAGAAAAAGAAGATGTATAGGAGCTAAATATTAAAGTCCTTTTTGCTGAATTCCTATAGTTTCCTAACTTTTATATATCCAAATGTTTATAATGCTGATAGTTGTATATGACATCCATATAAGCCTTCAGCTACTTATGATTTAAGCATACTTTTTAAATGGTTACAGATAAATACATCTTTACAATAGCTAAGCTCATCCAAATTGTTGCCTAATTTTCAATATTTTGAAGCATGTTGAATCAAAGAGAATCATAATTACCAATCAAGAAAATTATAATTGACTGCTGAATTTTGATTTTTAAAGGGCTATTTTGGGCTAATTGGACAAATTATGTTTATGCTTATTCCATGAATATATTTTTTTTGTAATCTGGTTTCTCAATAATTTAAAGCTCAAAAATTTTTTAAAAACAAAATGTTGTTATCTGTAATATGAAAGACAGAAGGAAGTGGAGGACATACCAATACAGTCTTACAATTATCACAGTGAAACCTTAGTCTAAGGAAAAATTCCCTTGTCTTGACCTAACTGTTGTCCCTCAATATATAACGCCCAAATCTAAAGCCATACAACCACATCTTTCTTTGAACCACAGAAAGATGGTGTGAACTTCCTGGAAGGGCACCCACGTTATACAAGTCTTAAAGAACAATATACCAAGAGAGTTCCCTTTTTTCTCAGGAATTGGAAAAATAGATCTGCACTGGCTCTGTGAGCAAGCAATGACTATTATGAAACTCCTACACCAAATTTTTAAAAAGCAGAAACCCCCAGGGGAAATCTGATCACTTTGCAGAATATTGGTCATTCACTTTTCATGCTGCCATGATGTACGCAAACATGACAAATGATTTTGCACGATGAAATCATATGGCTACCAAACCACACTGCTCCATTAACTCTCACCTCTATCTCCTTTTCATAAAATTCATGTACGTTGACATGACTGTGTATCTCCCAAACGCAGCAGGACTGTGAGAAATATTATAATTTTTGAAATGAAAAATATATTAGTATCAAAATTAAGGACTTGGCTGGGTACAACTGATGGTAAAGAATGCAAGTGACACTGTCAATAAACCTATTTCAGTGTCTCTACTTATCATCTAAACCATGCAGTTTAAATTAAAAAATTAATATTGACTTCCAGGGTTTGAATATTTCAGAAATGTTATGATGATATAAAAGAATTTATCTTAGTTATATCACCTTTTCCAGGAATGATTTAACTCTTCAGTTGGACTAATGATAATTTTTCTAATCTGCATTTAATAAATAACTGTAACATCATCTCACCATGAAAATAAAAATTAAGGTAAAAAAAGAAAATAATAAGGTTGGAGTTAAAGAGTTAATAGTATGAAAAAAGAGATAAAATAAAATGATGAAAAATGCCTGCCTTTTTTCAACAGTGGTTGAGTTGGAGTCTTGCCATCCTCTTCCTCATCTAGATTATGTTTAGAAAATACAAAATATAAGTTAATTGCCTTTATAATAATAAAATGATTAAAAGTAATATAAATAGAACACATTTATAAACAAAACATAGTATGAAGAAACATTCTGTGAAAAATAATCAGGACTGAAGATAGCTATTTTCTATTCTGATTGTTCAGGATTTGAAAAAGCAAACATTTTAGACGGTCCAACGAGGCTACTGATTAACGCTCACCCCTAAATTTTATTACAAGTGACCAAAACTTCAGAATTTTTAAGCTTTTAAACTTTAATGTTGGAACTCAGTTGAAAAGATGCTGAACTATGGCTTACAGAGTAAAAATATGACATTAAAAAATTGATGTTTCAGATAATGTATAAATTTTGATCATGCCACTGCATCACTGTACAAATGACTGAAGAGTACTTTTAGCAGCATTTAATGGGTATTTGGTATTTGTAAAAAATTAATTGCCAGTTGAAATATTAAGGAATTTGATCAGATAGATTCTTTTGGATAATATAAAATGAGAGGTTATACAGGAGTGGTTGTTTTCAAATATATAAACTTGTATATATGTATATGCATGTATGTATGCATACACTGGTTCATTTACATTTAAATATCCATAAATACTTTCCTGGGATTAACAGTTTTCTAATTTCAAATGTTTTTAAAATGTAAGCTTATATGGTTTAAGTCATATAAAACTCCCAACTTGGATGGAAAAAGAGTACATGGCAGTGGACTCTTCAGCCAGACTCCTAGCATCCCATTATTACCAGTAACCCTTTTTTTGGTTGTGTGACTTAACTCCTCACTTTACTCCATTGTAAAAAGCACGAACAATACCTACCTCTTAAGATTGTTATATTGCAAGCATTAATGCACGAAGCTCAGTGCTTAACACAAAGTAAGTATTCAAAGGGTGCTCTTTTTGAATCCTTGAATACTGTATGCCTCATTAATCAAGAGAGACATACCAAATATCTATGCCTATATAACACCAGAATATTTGTAATTCTGAAGACTTTTAAAATTGTATAAAACTTTTTGTTTCTATGCTAATTTTGAAAATAACTGGCTAAATAGAAAATAAAGCAATGTAATATTAATGCTACTTTTCAATGCCAACTTTTTATATGTCTGTTACAGAACAAGAAACATTTCAATTATTACATATTATTATTAGTATTAAATATTATTGTTCCTATAAATTAGGTATTTGATATTATCTGTCTTTGATGATAAACAAATATAACTGGACATTCTTATTCATTTCAAAGAGCTCAGGAATGTCAAGGAAATACTGACACTTAAAAATAATTTAAACTAAGTTGAAAGTATTTACATTTTTACAATAAAAAGATAAATAGGAATGTACTGACTCAGTTTCCTACTTTATAAAAATGACATCGTAAGATTATGACACCCATTAATGAGCTAATGTAGAGATAACATCTACTAAAATGTGGGAGGCACAAAGTAGATGCTTGGTAAATATTACTTCTCCTTCACCCATCATAGTTTTATGTACTAACTCCTAACAAATTCTATAAAGAAAAGATTTGTTTTGGGCAAGAAAAAAGGATAAGAACAAAAGTAAGAGGAAATGAAAGAATGTATACTGTAAACCAAAAATAAATGCAGGAACACAAGATCAGTGTTATCAGAATCAGTTTAGAGTTTTGAGATGAAACAAAACTATTATAATCATGCCAGCAAAGAACTGAAAGGGAAAATGGTCTCAATTAAGCTCTCAACTACCACTACTCTAGGCAAACAATGTAAAGGAGGAGGAAAGAAATGGAAAGCAATTTAATGATTCTAAATAACGTAGAAAAGGTAAATTTTCAGAGAAGTTATCAATTTCAGAGAAAGAATGATATTTATTTTACAGGAATCAAAAGGATGATATGGTTTGATGATTTACAGTGCAGATCTTTTTCTTGTTGTATGTCAGCCAGGAATAGGACAGATGGAGATATTAGACTGAACAGAGGTAGGAGAGTGAGGGTGGGAGAGTAAGATTTGGAAGTCATGCCTCTTTCCTTCTCATAAACAGGACATACAAATTTGTGGATGAAATTATCTGAAAAACTCATGAGATTTGGAAATCTCCTGTGGCTTAAAGCATATGAGCCACCAGAGGTATTATGTTTGTAATTATGGCTTAATAATTCAGCACTCAAATACAAATGGTGTGTTTCTGCAGAGAGATTAAATTGGGAAATAAAATTGCACTTGATCTGTTACTGCACTGTTTTGCTTAAGCAGCTTCAGACACAGTAACTGTAAAAAAATTCTGAATCTCAGAACGTAAACAAAACCCCCGGTTTTTAAATATCTTGACTTAAACCAAAAAATTAGTTAATTATATAAACTTGATTCCTTTCAATGTTATCATTTGCTATATTCACACTAGTCTAAAATGATTTTTCTAGCCAAGTTTATATTTAACCTAAAGTTCAAATTAAAGTGTTTTATTTAAAACAAGTATAAATAAAAACATGAAAGAGCCCATCAGTACACAATTAATTTTGTGGTTTCTGTTCTGTGATCTACTTTAATACCTTAAAAATAAGTAATCATTTTATAGCCATTTTTGAGAGACATGACCGACTAGACATGAAAAGTACAAATTTGGGAACAGGTTACTTTATTAGCTATGTTATATAATAAATAAAAACCATTTCTACTCAAATTCAAACATTACCTCAAAAAAACTTCTTGTTTGAATAAAAATTACCTTTATGTGTAATGGTTTTTTCACCAGATGGTTTGGAAGTATCTAAATCTGATTTCTTACTATACTCCATACTCAGTACCACATCTTTCACACCAGGAGATTTCTCTTGTGATGACAGTAATTCTTCTGTAGATAAGAAAGTATTCAAAATATTATCTAAATCTTATTTTAACCATTAAAGAAAGCATCATAGCATAAATCAATTAAATTATAATTTTAAGCAAAGTTTATTATGAAATGTTTATAATAAATGATTTCTTACATAAACAAATGTGAAATCTGTTTGAAATGACTGTTCACTTCAATATCTTATGCCACAACTAAGTATAAGACATGTGAATTAGGTGCTGGGGAATCAGTAATGAGTGAGATTCATGGAACAAAGAATCTGGTAGACAAAGAAATGATGTATGAAATGTGAATCAACTCTATACTTTGTCATTTACATATGTAAAAAATGTAAAAATCCTAAAATATAGAACCACAAAAGACCCCAAATAGCTACAGTGAGCTTGACAAAGAAGAACAAACTTGGATATCTAACTGATATCTAACTATACTACAAGGCTATAGTAATCAAAACAGCATGGTACTGGCATAAAAACAGACACACAGATCAAAGGAACAGAATAGAGAGCCCAGAAATAAACACATGCCTATATGGTCAACTAATCTATGACCAAGGGGGCAAAACTATACAATGAAATAAAGACAGTCACTTCAATAAATGGTGTTGTGAAAACTGCAAAAAATGAAATTAGGCCATTTTCTTATACTATATACAAGAATAAGTTCAAAATGTACTAAAGGTAAGACCTGAAACCATAAAACTCCTATAAGAAAACAATGGCAGTAAACTCTTTGACACTGATCTTAGTAACTTTTTTTTGGATACGTCTCCTTGAACAGGGAAACAAAAGAAAAAGTAAACAAATGGGACTATTTCAAACTAAAGTTTTTGCACAGTGAAGGAACCCATCCAAACAACAGAAAGACAACCTACCAAATGGGAGAAGATATTTGCCAATGATACATTTGATAAGGGCTTAATGTCCAGAAGGTATAAAAAATTCATAAAATGTAACATCAAAGAGATACACAATTCAATTTAAAAAAAGGCAAAGGAACTGAACAGACATTTGTCCAAAGAGATGACATACAGATGCCCTAAAGACATATGAAAAGTTGTTCAATGTCACTAATCATCAGAGAAATGCAAATATAAATCATAATGAGATATCACTTCACATTTGTCAAAAGGCTGTATCACTAATAAATGAAACTTAATGAGTTGGCAAGGATGTAGAGAAAAGGGAACCTGTGTGCACCATTGGTGGGACTGCAAATTGGTGCAGCCACTATAAAAAAGATATGGAGGATCCTCAAAAAATTAAAAATAGAACTACCACATGACCCAACAATCCCATTTCTAGGTATTTATCTAAAGAAACCCAAAACATTGATTTGAAAAAATATATGCATCCCCGTGTTCATTGGAGCATTATTTACAATAGCCAAGATATGGAAGCAACCTAGGTGTCTGCTGATAGACAACCGGATAAAGAAGATGTGATAAAAATATACAATGGACTATTACTCAGCCATGAGAAAGAATGAAATCTTGCCACACTTGCAACAACATGAATGGACCTAGAGGGTATTATGCTAATAAGTCAGACAAAGAAATTATCATATAATTTCACTTATCTGTGGAATCTAAAAAACAAACAAACAACACAGTAACAAGCTCACAGATACAGAGAAAATGGTTGCCACGTGGGAGTTGGGGGGCTTGGGTAAAAAAGGTGAAGGGATTAAAAAGCACAAATCAGCGGCTACAAAACAGTCAAGAGATGTAAAGTACAGCATGAGGAATAGACTCAATAATATTGTAATAACTATATATGGTATCTGGGGGGTACTAGACTTAGCAGGGCATACTTTGTAAGTTATAGAGATGTCTAATCACCATGCTATACACCTAAAACTAATATAATATTGAAATGAATGTCAACTGTAATTGAAAAATAAAAAAATACTAAAAAAAAAAAAATGAAGCTATGTGAGTCTAGGAGTCAACACTAACAGATTCACAGGCTGTATCTACATTTTATTGTTATTTGCCATATATAATGTGCACTTTTTTGCCCAAATTTAAGAGGGAAAAATAAGGATATGCATTATAAATGGGTAGTACTAATTCTGTATCTATATAAATGTTTTTATTATTTCATTTATGTTTATGGGTTAAAAGTATAACTAGAAATCAATAATAATATCTGTATGCAAAATATCCCGGAATATCAAAATTTTTTTTATATATAAAAAAATTTATACATAAAATTTCTTGCACTTTGTATCTGTTATGTTTTGTAATTATTTGTTAAATAAAATTTCTTGTACCATAATGTTAAAAAATAAATGCTAAAATTCCTTTACAATATAAAAAACAAGTACCTAAATATAAACAAATTAAAATTTGAATTAAAAAATTAAAACAAAAGATTTTTTCCTGAAAGTTTGGGGCAAAAATGTTTGAGTGCACATTAATCACAGGAGAGCATTATATATGGAAAATACAGTAATCTTCAGTTACCCTATGAAGTAATTACGTTTTAGCAGGTGAGGAAACTGAGGATTGGAAAGCAGCAAATATGCCCAGCCTATAAAACTACTAAGAGGCTGAAAATTTTAAATCATATCTTACTTCAAAGCCTGTAATCTTAATCCCTATGTTAAACCAAATCTCTGTCTCCAAATCCTAATGATGAATAATACGGATTTCAAAACAATTTTCATAATGATTATAAACACATGAAAGTATTTTCTGTAAGCTCCAATCACATTCAAATCTCAGTGAATTACAGAACTATATAATTTATTAGCCAAATTGATATTTTTGAGTGAAAGGGAACACTACTAATAATTACATAGAGTTAACATAAACTTGAATCACTTTAGAACAAGAGAGAATTAAAACAGTATTTTGTAAGGCTTTCTCCAGAGTAAGAAAACGCATTTTCAGCCAGACCGACCTCAGAGCATTCAGTTCAGAAATGCACCCTTAAAGGGGATGGCAGGATTAAAATAGTTTAAATACATAAACAGATGACAAAAGTTCATTATATGCCTCTCAGCTATTTAGGCTTAGCTAATTTTGATCATTTGGGTAATTAATGGATAAGGGAAAAACATTATGTATGCAAATTTTCTTAAGCTTATAGTATTTTTTAAACTACCAGGAAATCATTAGAGGGAGTGGAATGTTCCAGTTTTTATAAAGTTGGCAAAAGGAGTAAGTACACTTTAATTGGTTTTAATCTTCATCTTAAAATAAATGTTTTTTTTTTAATGTTTTAAAAATTATACAGTTGGAGAAGAGATTAGTGAGTAGCGGGGGTTAATGATGGGGCATAGGGGAAGAGTACAGTGAAGGGGTAGGGATCTTCACAAGGGAGATCTTCCTGATGGAGCATTTCTTTGTCTTGATTGTGGTGCTGGTTACATGAATCAACACATGTGATAAACGGTACAGAACTACACACACGTGAATGCATACACACACACAAGTGTACATAAAACTAGTGAAATCTGAATAGGGTGTGTAACTTGCCCCATTGTCAAGTCCCCAGTTTTGATATAGACCTATACATACGCAAGATGTTACGTCTGGGGGAAACTGAATGAAGAGGGTACACAGGCCCTCTCTGTATTATTTTGGCAACTTCTTGTAAAATCTGTATTTAAAATAAATGTTTAAAAAATGATTTATAGGGTCTTTTATAGAGACAGAGTAAATGATATCATAGAGTTTAGATTTTCATGATTAATATGCCTCTTTATATAAAGCATGACTTTCATAAATAAGAAAATGTCTACTAATTTAGCACTTACTAAAAATTTTTCCTCCATTTTATTTATTATGTAATTTTACAAATTTGGCCAATCTATAATCATATCTAATGTTTGTTTCTCTTAAACTTATTATTTGGATTGTCTTTTATTCTCCCCATTAATAATCACTAGCCACCATTTCAGGTACAAAGAGAAAATACAAACTTTGGTGGAGCCAAACAGATCTGATCTTAAAATGCCATATAATAAGTACATAACACAGGACAGTATATACTAAAATTATTGAAGAGTCTGTTAGAATTATATATAATGTTCTAAGAAAGTAATTTATATTTTTAAAATAAAAAACTTATTTCAAACAAGATTTACCTTGTCCTTGAAGATGAGATACATCCAGACCCTCTTTTAGGCGGATAACCACTACTCCATATTGTATATCAAAGGCATCGCTACATAAGAGGGCAAAAAAGAAATCACAAATGGGTCTCCTCTTTTATAAAATGAACGCAATAGCAGATGATCTCTAAAATTACTTTCAACTTTAAATGTCTGATTCTTTAATATGCTTTAAAAAGTCCAGTGAGATCCATGTAATAATGTCAGTTTTAAATCTTATACCATTCCCTTTCCCTTCTCTGTAATAATTATAAAAACCATTCACATGTAGATTTTTTTTATGGTATTGATATTCTACCTGTAGCAACTGTTTAAAGCAGTAACTATATTTTTATCCTTTCAGCAACAAGCTAAAATTATGACAAAACATCTTTCAGAAATCCCATATTAAATGGGATTTTCATATTTAAGATTATATCCTTAAAGTTAAGAGAAACAAAAGATGAAGACAAAAAAAAGATCAATATTACTGAGAATGAAAGTAGATTGTAGAGTATGATCATTTCTGAAAGGAGAAAGGGCATTTTTAAATAATTTAAATATTTTTACAAAACTGGTTTAATAAGTAGTCCTAAGATTTTATATGCATTTGCAGACATGTATTTATATATCTCTTTTAATTTTTTTTCAAACAAAAATGGGAGCATCCCATATATACATAATATACATTGAAACCTTGAAGACAACTCTAAAACCAGACTTAAATTCTGGAAACTTTGTTAAGACTGTAAATCTTGTAGACCCAAGTACTTCTCAAATCTACTGAAAGAATTTCAAATTACAAAACTTCAAGTTTTTCCCCAGAGTGGCAACAGGCTTAAGGCGATATAAAATCTTTCTTATAAAAAGTAAGAAGCCCAAAGCCAAGAGCAGTCACGACATATGAAAAACCAACGAAGCTTTAATTTTACTAAAAGCATTTCACAATTACTTGGAAAATTGTATTCACCATACATATACTTTACCAATAGAAAGAGATACATATATTTTAAAAATAAAAGTGAAGTATGAAGTCTGGTTACTTCCTCAAAGATGTTTCAAGACAGCTATGAAAACTACCATATATGATAAAGGCAAATAATTACATGCTTTTATATACAGATACCACTGGAGTTTCAGTAAGGGAAATAAATAAGAACATGAATAGAGCAAAATCAGAAAGAGAAAGTAACAAAAGAGTAAAAAGAACCCACTAGACAATCTATACGAGAGAGTTAAAGTGATGTAAATCAAAACTAAGCTGTCTAATAAATATCATTGGAAATACCACTGACAGTGAACTGTAAACGCAGAACTTATATGTCAAGGATGGGTTGGAGAAGCAAAACATGTAAGTATATTTAAAAATAAAAGTAAATAACTTAATGGATGAACCAAATGATTAACTGCAAAATTAGTTTGAGAAGGGTATAACCTAAGCTCTGAGGTTAGTATCAGTGATGCAATGGTTTCCTCAGCAGATATTATTATACTGATATAGAAGGTGATGGTTCCGACAACATTCAAGAACTCTATTCAGAAGCAGCTGTAGAGATGTGAAAAAGCTTCCTAACTTAAATGGGAAGCCAGAGTATATATGTTTGTGTATATATATGTATGTAAGTATGGAATGTTTGTGTGTAAAGAGGGCAAAAATCAGTCAAATTTTTTTGTTAATAGATCATCAACTTAAAACTCAGCCCTATATGGTTCTTTTTATTCTTATGTTTCTAACAGAAGAGACTATAGGAGAAACAAGCTTCAAAAGTCAGTGCTAGCTTTCAAAATTAACATTTTTCTAAACCAAGTTGCTGAAGGAAAAGAATACTTACTGGAATAAGTTTATATACATATCCATTTCCCTCATATCTGCTTGCAACCAATCTTTCTTAAATCCAAGGACAAGTGTGTTTGGTTTCATACGCCCAAGACCAGCAGCCTAAAATACAGGAAAAAGGCAACTTTAAAGATATACTACTCAACAAAATATTTTTATATGATGAAATCCTCCAAATGGACTGCCTCTAAACCAAGCTTGTCCAATCGGTGGCCCATAGGCCGCATGCCACCCAGAATGGCTTTGAATGTGGCCCAACACAAATTCATAAACTTTTAAAAACTTCCTGAGATTTTTTTTTTTTGGGGGGGGGGTCTTTTATTATTATTATTTTTTTTAGCTCATCAGCTATCGTTAGTGTTAGTGCATTTTATGTGTTACCCAAGACAGTTCTTCCAATGTGGCCCAGGGAAGCCAAAAGATTGGACACCCTTTCATGCGCCCTTGCCGGCAAAAATCTGTAAGCATCCAGTATGTATATTTTAAAATTATATATACTATATTAATCATATACTACTTATGATTAAACATATATAAAAGATAAAATTAAAATACTTGAAAAGTTCTAAATGTACATATTCACACTTTCAAAATTTTCATATTTTTAATAAAACAATGATGGAATATACTTAATTTATAATCATAATACAGTACTATTCACAATTATATTTTTGATAGTAGCTATTAAAATCTAGAAGCAAAAGTCCAAATGCAAGACACGCATTGTTAGTTCTGAATAACATTAACACTAAATTCTGAATTCTTTCTACCAATCATGAAAAAGTTTCTGCTGAAATTCAGCTAATGTCCTTCCTTAACTGTTCTATCAATCAGTTTTTCTGCAATCTTATCAAAATTTGCAATTCAATATGCTTAGCAAATAAATATGCCCCCAAAGCCAATGAATCACTGCTTTTGTAAGATAAATCAGTGAAAATTCTACTCCAAAGTTGTGTGCACACAAGTTTTTAAAAATTTTTTTATTGTTGTAAAAGTTAAATAAAACATTTTGTCATTTTAATCATTTTTAAATGTACAATTCATTGGCATTAATTACCTTCACAATGTTGTACAACATACCCTACTATCTATATCCAAAACTTTCTCACCACTCCAAAAAGAAATTCTGTAACCATTAAGTAATAATTACCCTTGTCACCACCCTCCAAGCCCTGGTAACATTAAATCTACTTCTGTCTCCATGAATTTGTTTATCCTAGATATTTCCCATATGTGGAAATACCAAAGACTAGTACCTGGACTAGACTACCACTCACAGCATTACATGGAAACTTGGTAGAAATACAAATTCTCGGGCCTCACCCCAGACCTACTGAATCATTCCAAAGGTGGGGCCCAGCAGTCTGTTTTAACGAGTGTTTCTACCAGGTAATTCTGATAAAGTTTAAGAACAATTGTCTTAAGGAAATATTTTCCTTCATAATTTTTATTAATACATAAAGAGGTTATCAAAATTGTACAAAAGCAAGCAAGATTTACCCTGTAGAAACAACCTTATAACTAGGGGTAGCATTCTATTTGAAATATTTAAGTATTTCACATACAAAAGTAAAGAAAGAATAAGGTAATAATCAAATAATCATGTACCCACCACCTAGCTTAGGAAAATAAACATTACAAAAATTCACCAAGTACCCTAGGTATCTATATATCTTTTTCATGCCCTCTTTCTATTTTTATTATTATTATATATATTCCATTATTTAGGCACACATATGTATATATTTTAAGGTTACATGGCTTTAAAGTTTTATAGTATCTTCAGATTGTTTGTATTATTTTCTTAAATTGCTATTTTTCCTTAATACTTTTTGAGGTTTATCCCTGCTGACATGTATATCTTTCATCACTACAGAGTTCCACTGTATGATTATACTACAATTTTTAATCCTGTGACTGATGACATTTCTTTCATTTCCTTTCACTTCCTTTCACTATCACGAATGATCTTTGTATGAAGTTTCAGATAACCTTTTTCACATGTGTAGATGTTTCTCTACAGTATATACTTAAGAATGGAACATCCAAGATATCCACACTTTCAAATTCATAGAACATTGCCAGGTTGCTGTCCAAATTGATCATCTAATCTACATCCACACAGTTCAAAGATTTCCAGTTGCTTTATGTCAATTTTTAACACTTGGTATTGACGGGCTTAATTTTGGTAAACCTGATGGGTATGAAAGAAAACTGCAGAGGATGCCAAAGAAAGTATATATCTTTTAAGATAGAAAAAAACAGTATTAAAATTTTAATACCCAATATATACCAATAACAAAAGATGAATACAAGTCATGTTTGACTTCTGCAATTACAAGAGGTGCTCAAAGAGCATCCAGAAATACATAGATAACATTTCTTAAAATGTGTAAATTTTTTTTGCACCCCACTATATTGTGGTTTTAACCTTCTGTCATTTTCCTTTTCTTCTCATATCTTTTATGCATTTTTCCTTCTCTTATTGATTTATAGTATCTCTTTACATATTCTGAACCATATTCTTATAATGGTAACATTATATTCTTTTAGTCTGTGGCTTCCAATTTTGTGTTTATGTTTTCTTTAGAAGTACAAAGTGTTAAATTTTATCTAAAAAATAAGCGATCTCTTCTTCACAGTTCAACTTTCTTCTGTGCCTCATTTAAAAAATTCTTCTCTAGCTCAGGGTTACAAAATTATTCTATTATTTTCTTATCAAAGTTATAAAAATTGCCTTTCATATTTAGGTCTTTAATCCATTTGGAAATGATTTTTTTGCAGTCACTGTAAGAGTCTGTAATATTTTTTCACATAGATATAAATCATCCCATTTCATCCCTTCAATGTCACCTCTGTCATGTATTAAATTTTCTATATGAATGGCTCTATTTCTTCTGTTTTGTTCCATTAGGCTAATACTCTATTGCTAATTCAACATCACAATGTTTTAATATTATAGTTCTATGATAAGGCTTTATATTTGCCAAAGGAACTCCACTCCCACCCCTTATTATTCCTGAGATTGCCAAAGATATTCTTAACCCTGTGTTTATCAAGTTCACAAAACTGAAAGGGCTCAGATGACAGCACTCTAAGCCTCCCACCTCTGCTTTAGCAAAGGAGCTCCATAATTAACATGGTGAATGGGCTTCTTTTGAAGAAAGGGGTTCCTATAAAAATCAATTGGCAAACACTGTATCAACACACTTTTTTCTGGCCACAACCTTCAGGGCTGAAGAAACTGAGTTTCAGAGAAGTTTAACTTGCTCAGTCCAAAATCTATAATAAGAAAGTGGCAGTGCTAGCATTTGAACCTAGGACTGATTCCAATCTTACAGTATAGCTTTTATGCCATACACAAAACTGAAAGAGAAGTCTAAGTTTAGTACTAATAAATAAATAGTAAGAAATACAATAAAGAACTGTAATTTATAAAAGAACTAATTATGGACTGCCATCACTTAACACTCCTACAACAAACAGGCAAACAAGCAAAAACCCCAGTGAGGTGTAGCAGGAAATTGAATGGGAAACATCTTAGAGAAGCAGGGAATTTATAAGTAGGTTCTTCACTATTAGCCAACAGTATATTACTTCTATAGCCCCTTTACCTCTCCTTTATTTGATTCTGAACAATCTACTTTAATAAAAATATTTCAAAAGATTTACCACTTGTATTAATATGAAGAAAGAAACCAAAAATGAACAACCCAATTAAAAAGTGGGCAGAGGAACTAAATATCACTTCTCCCACGAAGAAATACAAATGGCCAGCAGACATATGAAAACATGCTCATTTTCATTAGCTATCAGGGAAATGCAAATCAAAACCACAAAGAGATACCACCTCACACCTGTAAGAATGGCTATTATCAACAAGACAAGGAATAACAAGTGCTGGAGAGGATGTGGGGAAAAAGGAACTCTGGTACACTGCTGGTGGGAGTGCAAACTGGTACAACCACTGTGGAAGGCAGTGTGGAGGGTCCTCAGAAAATTGGGAATGGAGTTACCATATGAGCCAGCAATCTCTCTTCTGGGGATCTACCCCAAAGACTTGAAAACCTTAGTCCACAAAGACTTATGTACCCCAATTGGTTCACTGTAGCACAGTTCACAGTGGCCAAAACATGGAAACAAACAAAGTGCCCTGCGACAGATGACTGGATAAAGAAGCTGTGGTACATATACACAATGGAATATTACTCAGCTATAAGAAAAGATGAAATATTGCCATTTGCAACAAAATGCTAGTATCAAAATGCTGGATATCATCATGTTAAGCAAAATAAGCCAGACAGAAAAAAACCAAGAACTACATGACTTCACTCATGCAGAATGTAAAACTGAAAGCAACAAGAAAAAAACAAACAAACAAAAAACTCATGGACACAATGAATAGTTTAATGGTTATTTGGGGCAAGAGGGGAGGTGGTGGGAGAAGAGGGAGGCAGTGGGAGAGGAGGGAGGGGAAGTCAAATATATGGTGATGGAAAGAGAACTCACACTGGGTGGTGAACACATAATGCGACAAATAGACGATGCACTGTAGCACTGTGCACCTGGGAGCTATGTAACTCCTGCTAACCAATGTCATCCCAATAAGTCTAATAATAAAAAAAATATATTTTTATATTAAAAAAAGAAAAAAAAGGTATGAAACCTAGAATAAAAAAGTGTTTAAAAGCTTACAACAAAACTACAATGTTGTCATTTCAGAGGCACAAAACACACATTTACCTGCATCAAATACTGTGCACCTTCTCTCAAGTCATCTGCATGTACTGGAGCATAAAAAGCTTTCATTTTGTTTTTAATAAGCCAGCGCTGATATTTAATATGGTCGATGGACATCTCTTTCATGGCCTGTCTTCGAGGGCCCTGTGAGGTAAAAATTGTAATAATATCTTTAATTAAAAGTTAATCTAGTCCACGTTTATAAAAATCTTCCTGTTACATTCGCTGAAACAAGGTGGCTGAACAGTGGGGATCAGAGGGAGAACGGTAATGCAGTAGATTCTCCGTTAACTGGAACTAAAGCAACTGACGCTCTCAAGCAATTGGAAAAAAAAAATAAAAATAGAATCAATTTCTAGTGAAAATGTAAGTTTAAACATGGCTTGTAGCTGCATATCATGCTAAACCTGACTTTGCGTGAGAGGTGTAGGGCCTCAGTGCAAGCTGATATTCATTCATTTTTCAATAAAGCTGCACGCAAGTTTGTCAGTACAGCATTACTTGGTGATGTAAATCCAAAACTATCCACATCTACTTCTTCTGATCTTGTCCTAGGTACAACACAAGATCCTGATGTGATGTCTACCCAATAAACTCTCTGCCCCTACTGTAACAGTTTTAAATGTATATGTGTGTGTTTTTTCTAAGTTACTTGAAATTAAAAAAGTTGTCAGTGAAATTCATTAACTTGAAAAGTTTACCAACTGCCATTTAACTAAAACTGCACACTGCATTCACAAAGCTGGTTTTATAACAAAACTGTGTTACATTAAGTTTACCTTTATTTGTCTTAATTTGCTTTTAATTACTGTATTTCAATATTAATATCAAGGCAATACAGAGTTTATGGTATGGCATGGGATAGTATGGGGTATAGCATTAGTTAGGAGTATTTTTTAATAGTAACTCTCAAGCAACCAGAGACTACATTTATCCAGCATCTACCAATCCCCATTGGTAAGGGTTAACTGAGAGTCTACTGTAACAGCATTTAATTTGTGTGTCAGTGAATTCTTTGCAATACTTAAGATTATGAAAAGACAGAACTATGGAATAGTTAAGGCACAGGAGGTGCAAATAGAAGAGAGAAGAGGAAGAAACAGACTGCAAAATAAAAAGTTTTCAGTACTAAACAAATGAGAGGAATTAAAAATTACAGAAAATGGAGAAGAGATTACGCCGAGAAAAATAAGAACCTTCTGTTTTTCTATAGAAAGTTTCTCAGCTTGTTTTCTGTTTATCCCAAATGTCTTGAGTTAATTTTCAGTAATCTAGAAATATCACTGAAAATCAAAGTGAGCTATATAATATTATATAAATATATTTTTTCCTTTATACTTCTGTTAAATGATGAAATGAGTTTTAACTTGGAATTCTATTTGATCCTTGCAAATAATGCATAAAATGTGTTATACACAAATGTATAAAGCAAAATTCTAAAAATAAGTTTAAGAATACAACCTAATTACATATGAATAAGTAAAGGAAAAATATAATTTATCTTTCCTAGCAGGAAAATTGTCCCATTTGTAACTTCCTGTGTGCAAGACCTCAACTTGAACTGATCAACTTGAAGGCAAATTAGAAAACTCCAAAGTCCCAAGTGGGATCAATGTCTCAATGTATCCTTCCATCACCCTATAAACACACACACAGCTTTGACTTTGCGACTTACTATTCAAGTAGAAGAACAATTCTAGCAGAGGCATGGACCATGGGGCATAAAACACATATTTCTAGCACCAAAACAACATGAGTAATAGAGCTTGGGAGAAAAACCAATCTGACAAATAAATACTCCAATACATTATGCAGAACAGGTGATACATCATCTAGTAACTGTTCTCAATAGCCAACAAGCCAAAAACATAAAACTACTTTTGGACAAAAGTTTACCATTATTTTTAATAATTTTGTTTTACTCATGAGTAAAAACAAAAATGAATGGATAATCAAAAGTATTTAAACTTGAAAATTCAGCATTCATTCTGCTCTTCTTACATTCCAGATACTAGATATTTACCATTGATTTGTCTGTCTCCTCCACCTTTCCCCCTGGTAAGTTAATGTTCCCAAGTGTTCTCAGGGCTTCGTGAGAAGTAGCAGTAAGAAAAAACACATGCTGAATTCCATTTAGGCTACTTAATTATCAAGAAGCTAGTCTGCTTAGGCAAGCCATTCTATACAGGCAATACAGTTTACTAGAATCTACTCATAATAAATGAGAAAAACAATTAAAGTTTCAAATTCCTATATATATATTTTAGAAAAAGGTTTTAAGACAGTTTAGCAGAAAAAATTTTTGAAGAAAATAAGTACCTTCAAAAAAACTCAAACCCATCAGATTTGTTTATCTTATCAAATTATTTCAGATCCAGAAAGCTCTACATATTATAAATTATATATAAAGAGTGAAAAATGTTTCATACAAAAACAAATCACTTACCATATGTACATGACCACAGATCATCAAACCAACATTTTTTGTGAAATCATGAACAAGATGAAGTAAAGCCGGGCGAGAGTTTGGAGCACCTGTCATAACAAGGCACTGAGGCCTAATTTAAGATTAAAAAGAAAAATAAAATCACAGTTTAGGTTTTTGGTAACATGGGCATGATTTTAAGTTGTTTTGCTAAGAATATATTATACTAGAATCTCATTTATGCAATTTTTCTCAAGACACAGGTCACAGGATTCTCATAAAAGATGACTTTTACCCAGATACATGATACATGAGAAATGCAGAAACAGAACCTTCTTGGAACAAACATCATGCCAAATGTCCGTCTAAGTTAATAGGTAATATTATACATAAAGAGTCTATTAAGTATTACAGAAAGAAATGACCGTGCTACTTAAAAAATACGTAAAAATTTTCATCTAAAGGTAATAAATATTCCAGTTCCTTCAGAGTTTATAAAAACTTCCTGAGAGTATGGCCTTTCCTTCACATACAAAAATAAGTTACCGTCCTTCCTAGCTTGATCACATCATAATTACTTCTACTTTGTAATATTAGCCCTCTCTCTAACCTAGCTTATTTTTAATGATTGTTGTCATATGAGCAAAACTATCATTGGTAAAGAAAAGGCTTCTATTTAAACTAAAAGTTTTAATTCTAATTAGCTATGGTGAAAGCCAAAATTGAATTAAGACATGTTTACTAACACAAGACAGTGGCATGGCTTTCATACTAATATTCTGTAACTAGAATTGGAAATCAATTTGTTTGATGAAAAAATGTTCAGGTATCCATTTTATAAGTTCAAACAGATTAGCAAAAGTTCTTTAAAACAAGAATTTACATAATTAAAACAAAAACAACAAAAAGCGAATAGACTAAAAATTCTGCCTTAACCTCTATATTAATTGTTAGGGTAGTTTCTAACTGTACTTACAAAATAAGCATGAAAACCTGACTTAAAGACTGAAAAATATACCAACTTTCAGAATTTTAGCAAACTATCTGAAAAACCCATTTTGTCTGGGAGAAATGCTTTGGGACATTCAAACATGAAATCAATCTCTGTGGCCCAGACTGCAAACACAGTCCAGCCTCCCTGTCTGAGCTTCAGCAGGTTAAACGGCTCCCTGACTACAGATTACATTTCCTATCCTTTCTAGCAGTTAAAAGTGGTTCTATGACTGATTTATAGCCCATAGATCAGTGGTTCTCAACCTTCCTAATGCCACGACCCTTTAATACAGCTCCTCATGTTGCGGTGACCCCCATAAAATAATTTGCATTGCTACTTCATAACTGTCATGTTGCTACTGTTATGAATCGTAATGTAAATATCTGATACGTGTCTTCCAATGGTCTTAGGTGACCACTGTGAAAGGGTCGTTCGACCCCCAAAGGGGTCGTGACCCACAGATTGAGAACCGCTGGCATAGATATTCCTATTTCCAGGTCATGTCCTTTAAAAAGGAAGCTAGCCACTCGCCACACTTTCTTCCATTTTCCTGTAAGCTAGCTAGACCATGGGTGTTGTAATAACTTTGACCACATGGACAAAAACACCTCCTAGGAAACGGATACAAGGAATGTGGGACCTGAATAACCAAGTGTAGCAAATCTGCCCACCTGCCACTGAACCATCAATCTACCTCTGGAATATCAAATACCAATGTCTGTCTTGTTTAGCCACTGTATTTTTTCAGCTTTTTGTTATGGTACTTTAACCTACACTCAATATGACCTATTAGTGGGACATTAATTTGTAGTCCCTACCTTTACTAAACACTAAACATAGCACAAAGGCATAACTTAGCATATTTTTATCATACCAAAAAAGATACAGTGTGAAATACATTAGGGATGATGTGGAGTAACAATGACAGTGTAAATATCTGCCTTCATTTTAACTCTTTCCTCAGAAATCTCCATGATATAATGGGATCTTTTAAGGCACAAAACCACAAATACGGAGAACTGGAGAGCATACAACAGCATTAAAATGTTAAAAGACAGAAAACAGATGGGAAAACAATAAAAGATTTTAGAAATCAAGAACAGGCTAAATCCTAAATGCACATTAGAGAAAGCTATGAAGCTACCTCATTTTACACCTAAAAAATCACCAAAATGACTAGGAGTTAAAGGTAGTCGATGCCTCTAAAAGAAAAGGAGGCAATGTGTTAAACTAAAATAAGAAGGATCGGTTTAAAGTTTGCATAAGAAGCAACTAGATAAACCCAAATTATTTCCGTCACTACGACGGGCAAATGTCTCTGTCTCTCCAATCCTATTAAGCTAGGGCTTATTTGCCAGAGAGCGCCTCCTCCAGTCTAGGAGATAGCAGCAACAGCTGCGGGCAGAAACAGCTACTTTAAATAGAGGAGTCAGGAGAATATTTACACGCTATATACTGAGATCTCCAAGCTCCTTTCCCACTTGGCTCTCAAAACTCTTGGTAGTCAGGAATTTATCAACAAACAGAAGGGTAAAAGATTATTTTCTGGGAAATCTAATCAGATAAAAAAAGAAAGACTTTAAGATGACTTAAATTTCTCAAAGAACCAGCAAAGCCACATTAATCTATATTAAGGACTTCACTGACAAGCCCAACCCACCAACACAGAGCTTTCCTGGCCAAGGATCAGATACTTAAAACAAGGCTAA
>PVJL010006594.1:14316-90010 GCA_004026885.1 Lyroderma lyra | reverse complement strand
GCTCTTAAGCGAAGCATATCTGTAAACACTGTGTCTAGAAAAAAGGCTTATTTTTATTTACATCACAAATTTCCTTGGGTAAAGAAAATTTGCAACTAGTGACTACGTGTCATATAATGGTATAAAAATAACTGTTTTTCCTTCATATTTCTTGCTTCCATTATGATGACTCCAAATCCCATTCCAATATGCGGCTTCTGTAAAGAATTGGTTTAATATTATATTTTTATTATTAACAAATTATTGCTAACATTCAAATAAAGTAACCAGGTTTTTCTGCATTAACTAGACATGTCGGTCTTAGTCTGAACCAGGTAGATCTGATGTAAAACAACTGTCCAAGAAAACTGACTTCTTTCTGCACTCCACTTAAAAATATCCGTTGGGAGTTCCCTGGTGGTGTAGTGGCTAAGGCTTCAGCACTGTCAATGCTGCCGCCTGGGTTCGATTCCCAGCCAGGGAACTACCCACATTAAAAAAAATAATTAAAAAATTTAAAAAAGGCTTAAAAATATTTGTTAAGGAATATAGTCAATATCATCATAACTGTGTACTGCAACAGATGGGTACTAATCTTATGGTGATCACTTCATAAGGTAGGTATATAAATTTCAAAATACTACATTGTACACCTGAAACTCACATAATATTGCATGTCAACTATAATTTTAAAATTAATTTTTTTAAATGTTTGTTACATCTAACATTTACATAAATTTTTTCAAATTTCACCATAAAAGCAGAAGGGAAAAAAAATTCCAAATTCAGAACTGTCTTCTTTTTTTGGCGGGGGGAGTACTTCCCTGGCTGGGAATCCAACCCAGGTCACTACAACACCAGGGAACCCCCTAGAATTGGCTAAGTTCTTAAATAAAAGAGTAAAACTGTTTGCAATAAATAAATATTATCACCTTTAAAGTTTCTACAAAGAGAAGCCATTAATTCAGACCCGTAATAAAAAAATGCTTTTTTCAGAAGGGTAAGTGTCTGGTATATTTGCTTTCAGGATAATTTCTTGCTCCTTCCTTTTGGAGGCCCAAAATAACTCAAACCACAGACCTTGATAGGTTTTAACCAATAAGCGAGATGATTAAAGGTCCGATCACAAAATATGAAGAAATCAAGTAATAACGAAACATGTGAAGCAATATATGAACCAGATAATTATAAAAAATAACTTGATTTAAATATATTATAAATGTTTTTATTTCTAGTTGAGAAACAATGGTTCAAAAAGCTGGGACTAAAATCATGTGATCTAATATTTCTGCAACATTTTACGAAAAACTTCTCAAATATATCCCATTGAATTTCTTGAATTAACCTGCCAGGTTGATAATATTGTTTACATTTTACCGATTAAAACTAGGTTAAAATGATTTACAGGGGGGATTCCCTGGTGGTGTAGTGGCTAAGGCTTCAGCGCGCTCAACGCTGCGACCCGGGTTCAATTCCCAGCCAGGGAACCGCCTCCCCGCCCCCCAAAAAACGTGATTTACAAACCATTCTAGCACTAGTGAAGATGCGGCAACCACCAAGTTACTTCGACTCTTTGAACTTGAACAACCTCATTAAATCACCACTAAAAAAGTAAGCCTTAGGCTCCGCTCTGTGGCTATGCCAACCTCACAAGATAAACCGGTGAGACAGTACTGACTACTTTTTGGCAATCACTACTTTTGGGGAAACCTGACTCAAAGCGACCTGGACTACACACATACAGAGAAACCGTGTACAAAGCAAAAATTATCTTCAGGATTCTCCTGTCCGCACACAATTGAAAATGAAAGCAACTCCGATTCCCAGCCAGGGAACTACCAAAAAATAAATAAATAAACAAACAAATAAATAAATAAATAAATAAATAAATAAATAAAATAAAATAAAGAAAGAAAGAAAGAAAGAAAAGAAAGCAACTCAACGGTTTGAATATCAAGGTTTCAAGTCCCCAGCTCTGCCCCTGCTAAGTGACCTTGGGGAAGACATTTAACCAGAGAAGGGGCTTTGGGACTACAAATAAGAGGTACCAGCTGTGAACGGATATAGTGCAGGTTAAAGTGACACACTTTGCAAATGACAGGCATCCTCCACGCAGAGCACACAGCAGCGCTGAATGAATAAATGAAGCCTCTCCAGTCCCGGCCAGGAGTGGGCTCAGCCCTGCCCTTGTTCTCCGCGCTCTGGAAAAATCCAATACCCTGAAGGCCTCGGTTTTTCAGCCGAACCCTGAATCTTGGGCCTGAAAATGGGATGGGTCAGGAAAAAAATCTGCCGCCACTACCCACCCCTGACTTGCAAGCAAGTACTTTCCGCTACGCTCAGTAACTTTTCAGGAGGATCTCAGCAAAGGCTGGTAACGATGCCTCAGAAATCAAGGCTACTCCTGATCCCTAACAAAGGACGCAATCGGCTCGGTTTTGTCGCTCGCCCCTTCTTCATATCCCAGTTTTTAGTCTTTTCTTGAGAGACATCACCTTTCCTCTGACGGTATGGTCCCCAAACCAGGAAAAAAAAATGCCGGACGAGTACAGCGTGCACAGCGGAAGCCATGCACTACATGCCCCAGAGGACCTCGAGGCAAAGTCGGCAGAATATGCATTGCTTACGCAATTGGGGAGGAATTCTGGGTATTGTAGTCCCTCAATTAGAGATACGGTGAGACAGCCTATTCTAACTGTTGGAAGTTACAGTTTCTTTAGATTCATGTTTCTCAACTAGCTGAGGTTTTATCCTAGTCTGTGTAAGACTGACACTTTTATAATATACAATGAAAATTAATATTTAGGAAAATGAAATTTGAAAACGTAAACATGAAAAAGGCACATGTGTAATTTTGTTTCTTACTATAGGGATGAAACTGAGAATGACCTGTGTCAATGCCCTTCAAAGACCACCAGGAATACACCTATAGTTAAACAAAGTTGAGATTACTGACCGGTTGCAATGAAACAGAACACACCCCAGGAGTTGTTAACCTAAAGTCTTAGAAAGAATTTATTATAGTATTCAGCCTTGTGTTAAGTGACTTGGAGGTTTAAGAGGCGTTTTTCTCCACTTTGGATGCTATGAGGAATCAGAGGTAATTTTATTATTGGGTATCTTAACAAACTTTAGAAGGCAGAACAAGAAAATATTTGCAAGTAATATATCTAATAAGGGATTACTATCCAGAATATATAAAGAACTACAAATCAATGACAAAAATACTTTGTAATGGGCAAAGAGCTTGAATAGACATTTCTCAATAGCCATAGGAACATGAAAAAAATGCTCAACATCACTAATCACTAAGGAAATTCAAATCGAAATTACAACAAGATACCACTTCACACCCAATAGGATGGCTATTATAAAAAAAATCAGAAAATAACAAATGTTGGCAAGGATGTAGAGAAATCAGAACCCTTGTATGTGGCTGGTAGGAATTAAAATACTGCAGCCACTGTGGAAAACAGTATGGTGATTCTTCAAAAAATTAAACACAGACTTATCATGTGATCTACTTCTGGGAATATACACAAATCAAAAGCAGAAACGTGAACAGATATTTGTACAGCAATGTTCATAGTAGCATTATTTACAATAGCCAAAAGGTGGAAGCGACCTAAGTGTCCATCAACAGATGAATTGATAAAGAAAATGTCATGTATACATACCATGGAATTATAGTCAATCTCAAAAAGGAAAAAAATTTTGACACTTGCTACAACATGGATGAATCTTGAAACACTATGCTAAGTGAAATAAACCATAGACAAAAAACAAGTTTGTATGATTCCACTTATATAGATAGCTATAGTAGTCAAATTCATAGGAACAGAATGTAGAATAGTGGTTGCCAGGATTGGAAGAAAGAAGAAATGTGATTTCTCAATTAAATTACATTCCAATATGGGTATTACTGGTCAGTGGAGGACTTTTCCCCACAAAGAAATTCAGGGAACCACGCTTCTTCCATAATCCACTAGGGCCTTAAAACCCTTTAGATCCAGCTGACAAAAACAGGAAGAGAAGACATGGAGAAGGCATAGCACTTCATAAACATCTTGGCCTGGATGTAATACACATCATTTTAACACATTTTTCACTGATGAGAAGTATTCACATATCCCTACTTAAATGCAAGGAGACAGCTAGAAAATGTAGTTCTTAGCAGGACAGACGTTTTCCAGTGACACTCTTCACTATATAAATGGGAGCACAAATTTGGGGGCGGTCACTGCAATGCTAATAAAAAATTATGGCATTTTATAATTGGACTAGCAGAGACTCATATTATTAAGATGTGAGGTAATCTCTTGAATACCTTGAAGAAGTATCTTCAATCTCTTGAATATCTCTTGAAGAAGTCAGTCTGGAGAATGAAGTAAAAAAACAGGTAAGTAGAATTAGATAAGAGAGAATTTCCATGATCATCTATTTTTTCTTCTCCATATTAATTATCCATTGCTGTGTACTTAGTCATCCCAGAACTTAGTGACTTAAAAAAACATTTATTATTTCAGTTTCTATGGGACAGAAATTCTGAAGTAGCTTAGCTGAGCGGTTCTGACTCAGTTTCTCAAGTGAATGAAGTCAGCTGTCAATAAGGTCAGCACTTATTTGAAGACTCAACTAGGGCTAGAGGTTTGCTTCCAAATAACTCATTCACATAGCTGTTGGCAGGAGGTTACAGTTCCTCTCTGGCTATTGCCAGATAGCTTTTTTCTTGCTACCTGGGCCTCTCCATAGCCTGCCTGCAAGTCTTCATGACACACCACCTGATTTTTCCTACACTGAGTGATTCCTCAGCAAGGAGGAAATAAAATGCCTTTAATGACCTAATCTTGAAAATCATATATGGTCACTCTGCCTTATTCTGTTAGGAGAAAATCACATTAAAGAAATTATGACCATATTTTAAAGCCACCACAGTATCCAACAGTTTTGTTTCATGAAACAATATATTCCTTATTTACCTAAGCTAGTTCAAACTGAGTTTCTCTTATTTGCAAATGAGAGCTCTCACTAATACTAGAATCAAAAGGCATATACAATAATAGTATTATACAACCACTTCAGAAAACTCTTTGGCAGTATCTACCAAAACTGATCCTACTCTAAAGTCTAGCAATTCCATTCCTGGATATATTTCCAATATACACACAAAATACATGTGCTCCAATATACTATTAATAGATATAATAATGTTCATAGAAGCTTTCTTTGCAATAGCTAAGCAAAAACTCAAAACACAAATATCCACCCAAACTAGAATGAATAGTGCTTGCTTCTGCAGCACATATACCAAAGTAGAATTAATAAATTAAACATTATTTTTAGGTGTGTCTCTGAGGGTGTTTCTGGATGACATTGGCATTTGAATTGGTGGAAATAGTAGACTGCCCTCCCATGTGAATGGGCATCATCCAATCCATGGAGCACTTGACTAGAATAAAAATGCACATGAAGGAGGAATTCACTCCTTTTACTTTCTACCTGACTGATGGAGCTAGGACACTGGTCTTCTCCTGTCCTTGAATTGGGATTTTCACTATCAGCTCCCCTGATTCTCAAACTTGGACTGGAATTACATTACCAGCTTTTCAGGGTCTCCAAATTACAGATTGTGAGACTTCTCAGCCTTCATAATAACATGAGCCAATGCCTCATAATAAGTATCTTCCTATATATGAGGGGGACCCCAAAATATCCAGAATTTATTTTCAAAGATTGTGTATTTATCCTTACATTTACATTTCAGTCACTTTCAAAGTACTCTCCATTTGGTGCAATACACCTATTGAGGTGCTTTTTCTGCTGCTCAAAAGTTTTTGAACTCATTGATTTTTATGCCCTTTAGTGCTTCTGCCATCGCTTCTCTGCCTTTTGGCTAAGATCAAGTGCAGTGCTTTCTGATATTTTTTGTTTCACCTCTTCCACATCAGCAAAAGGTTTCCTTTGAGGACTTTTTTCATCTGGGGAAACAAAAAACAAATTGCTTGGGGCGAGATAGTGTGAATGGGAAGGGTGAGGCACAGGAGTCATACCGTTTTTTGGTCAAAAACTGAATACTCAGCACAGTGTGAGCAAGTACATTGTCATGCCACATGCTGTTTGTGTAAATCATCCATCTTGAAATGGGCAAATGCGTTGAAAGAGTCTGCAAAAAAAATTTACTGAAACTGAATGCAGCCTTTCAAAACAAACTCCAGCTGGTACATTGATACAGATGAGTTCCTAGAACACTCACCTAAAGGGGGAGGCTATACTGCAAGGGGTCTACCCTCCAGAAGATTATTCCAAGGTTCTTTGGGTCCCCCATATATATTCTATTGGTTCTGTTTCACTGAAGAACTGGAGTACTATACAGAAATTAGAACTACTGTTGCATGCAGGAATATTGATAATCTCACAAACACAACATTGAGGAAAAAAGCCAGCCACATATGCATAATTCCATTTGAACAAGATTCAAAAACAGATAAAATTAATATATGCTGATGTAACTCCAAATGGAGGTTATTTTTGGTGGGGTGGAATGGGGTGAGATGGTAGAATAACTGGGTGGGGTGGTAGAATTATTGAGGAAGGTCATGAGGGAAGCTTCTGGGATGCTGATATTGCTCTATGTCTTAATCTTGTGGAGGTCAGACCTCTATGCTCACCTTGTAAAAATGTATCAAACTATACTATAGTTTGTGAAGATGTGTTAAACTGTAATTTTAAAATCCTACCTTTAGGGAGTTCCCTGGTGGTGTAGTGGCTAGGTTTCAGCGCTGTCAACGCTGTGGCCTGGGTTCAATTCCCAGCCAGGGAACGACCCAGACCAAAAATAAATAAATAAATAAATAAATAAATAGAATACCTTTATAAAATCCTACCTTTAAAAAAGGCATGCAAAATAAGTCAAGGGCTAACTGAAGTCAATCCTTGAAAAACTCATTTTGATGACTGTAAAACTAATTTTTTTTTTTTTTTGGTCTTTACATCTGTTATCAGTGACCGTAAGTGACAGTTCATCTAAGAGTGCTAGAGTCTAAACATTTTAAAACACTAATAACACAGCAAATCTTGTGTCTGCCCAGGGTGTAGAATGGTCATAGAATTATGCAATTTAATGGAATGTGTGGTCCAAACTGTTAATTTTCCATCAAAATACCTTTTCCTCTTCTTTCTAGAGACATACCAGTATTACATTTCCCAGCACCTTGTAATTAATTGAGTTTGGCTGCATTCTCACTGATGGATTTAGAGCCAAAGTGGCATGTGCTATTTCCCAGTTTAGGCCTTAAGACATTACCTGTTCTTTCTGTTTCTGCCAGCCAAAGCCCAAGGCAACGCATTCTAATTATGCAATGTAAAGGATCTGGATTATGTTGGAATATCATGATGGAAGGAACTCAAGTTCCTGAAAGACCATATGGAAAGAACAGAACTGTTCTCTCTGACTTGGCCCACTCACCTCAGATTTATTATGTAAGAGTGAAGAAACAATGCATTTGTTCTTTAAGTTATAGTACTGTTGGAGATAAAACTTCCTTTTACTTGCAACAGCTTCCTTCTTGGGACAATAAATCCATGTCAAATCAATTTGGAAAAGTTTGGGATTTCACATACCAGTGAAATTTCAACATATTTGAGACCCAACAAAGCATGCTAATTTTTCATTTGTCCAAGTAAGGACATCTAAAGAAAGAAAACAACTACCACATTCTATAACCATCATTTCATAAAAGGGTATGTTATCACCAAGAAAAAACAAACTTAATTTAACAAGCAATTCTTCCTAAGAAAAGAGCAGTGAAAACTTTGTAATGGCTCAGCACCAACTACACTAGTCCTTGTACTGACATTTACAATGCTGCTTCAAAGTGGGGGCTTAAAAAATTTTAATACTTTTCTTCCCACCTTCTAAGTTCTTCCAATTGGGCTAATAATCAAAATAAATGAAACAGATTAACAAGAGAAAAATCAAAATTTAATATATCCATATGGGGAAGTCACATAAGCATGAAAATTCCAAAGACAGTGAGGCCACAGTGGGTATATATGACATTTTAGACAAAGGAGACAAGGAGGAGAATGGGGATCTTAGATTTTATAAGTGAAAATGGGCAATTTACAGGTTGTTGAGGAACAGCAGCACACACAGAGCAGGTAAATTCTGGTGAGGCAATGTAGAAACAATGGGACACAGGGAGTACCTACCTAACAGGCTCCTGCCCGAAGCCCTATTTACCATATTTAATTCAAAATATGCTATTTAGGCTAGGGCAAACATCTGAAGATTTCCTTCCTAAAGCAGGTTTTTCTATCTGAATTTCTTGGGCATGAAAGAGGGGAGGGTCTAAGGTTCTTTCTGACTCTTGTTTCTTAAGAACCAGCTAAAAATCAATATCCTAAAATGGCAGCTTCAGGGTGGCAAAACTTTGTTTCCCTTCAATTGGTTGAAAATGTGGGCAGGCAAAGACAATCTGATAGATTCTCCTGGTCTGTAGTTTGATTGTCTGATAATGTCATCAGATACTCTGGTAAACCTCTGTGTAGCTTACACAGTATCAGTCACTGAGATTGTTTAAACATGAGCTGTTGTAGTGATTTCTCCAAAGTTTGTGTCATGTCATCTAGTTGTAGTTTGTAAATGCAAGACTTAGAAAAAGAAGTTTTAGTTCTCAATAATTCCATGTCAAAAGATGGAAGAAAAATGAAACTTTAGATCAAAGGGTAGCCAAATATTTAAGAAAACTAGACACCTGAACTAGAATCTAATATCCACAAATATGCATTATAGTTTCTATTGAAACATAATTTTTCTCTCTAAAAATCACTCTAATTTTTCTCAAAGATAGCGAAGTTAAGACTCATTTATTAATTGCATAAGTCTAATTTCAATGAATTTGGTCAGATTATTTGTATAGATACAACAAAAGCAAGTGATCACATAACCTCTTTTAAATCTGCTTTGCTGGAATTTTCATGCCTATGTGAATTCCTCAAGGGCATGTATTAAAAAATTGATTTTCTCCTATTAATCTGTCTGTTCATTTGATTATTCACACAGCTAAAATAATTTAGAAGTTGGGGGATTATTAATTTTTTTAGCCCCCAGAGACCTTACTAATATTTTATCTAATATTAAATAATTTTTCAGTCACTTCATATATATGTCTTTTGCTCTTGGAAGATGGTATATTGTAGAACAAGATTACTACACTACCTACCTTTGTACAACTCAAAATGTTAATTATGGTATTATAATCTGTAATGTATCTTCAAAAATGTCTCTGGCTGAATGGGTGAGAAAGAGGAAGAATATACCAATGTAAGAGCAACATCATTTGCACATTACCTCACCAGTAAGTACAAATCTAAGAAATGCAGAATTTCCCAAGTGGTGTAGTGGCTAGGCTTCAGCACTCTCAACGCTGTTCCCTGGGTTCCATTCCCAACCAGGGAACCCCCCCACCCACCAAAAAACAAATAAAAAATAAACAAAGAAACTAATCTGCGTATCATAGTTAAATAAAAACATATTGATAGAAACGGACTCAACGAAAATCAAATCAATGGCAAAAAAAAAACTTTTCTTAGTATAGTGCTTAATATAAATCAGACTTTGCAAGATCTTGCAGAATTGTCCTTCTCACTGTAAAGTGTAAATCATACAACCACTGAACTGTCCAAAGATGTGTACGCTGTTGCTATCCTGCAATAAAGGCAATGACTTAAGGAATGGTCCTCAGTTTTACAGTTGTGTAAAAATTGGTCAAGACCCTTACACGTATCACATGCCTGTTGTTAATTAACGTACCTAATGTAAATTAGTGAAAAAGTTAAATGATAACTTACGTTCCTTTTATACAATAATATAATCTAAGTTCCTTTAGCTAGTTCCTTTAAAACTTGACCAACAATGCCACAAAGATTGCAGCTGCCTCGTCCTTTCCACAAACAGCAGTGGCCTTTATTTCTAACATAATCTAGAGACTCGTCTCAAAGTAATAGCAATGTATGGCCTATTTTTTCCCAGACAGCACTGGATTTGGAGTCATAAACTTGCTTGGATATTTAGAAAGTGTGTTTGGCAGGGAGGCACTTAATCCTCTCTATGCCTCAATTTCTTTATCTGTAAAACAACGATAATAATCTATATCATGGATTGTTGTAAGCATATAAAAAACGAGGGGTGTTCCCTGGTAGTGTAGTGGCTAAGGCTTTGGCGCTGTCAACGCTGCGGCCTGGGTTTGATTCCCAGCCTGGGAACTACCCACAGATTAAAAAACACAAAAAAATAACGAGCATCTATAACCATTGTTATTTCACTTTCCTCAACAGCACTTTGCTCATTTCTGTTTTTTAATACTCGTATCGTAGCGTTAAATGGAAGCTGAACTAGAAGCTCCTTGAAGGTAGGGCTTCCTTCCCAATACTCTGGCAGACAATCAAACGTTTACCGAATGAAGCATTTCACTTCATAAAAAGAGATGACATTTTGACGGTTACAAACGTTCCCAATCAACTCACACATAAAGCATTTTAGCTACCTATAAACTAGGTATTTAACAGGTACCAAAATCCTAGAACTCCAGGGCGGGCCGAGGTCACGCAATCAAGGGAACCAGGAGATACGGTCAACCGATCTGTGACGTGCTTCCGGCGCGACGCTTTCCCTCCACGCTGGGACTTGGTTGTGGGGGAGGGAGGCGGTTAGTGGGCCTTAGCGCCTTTTCTGGCGGCGGTAGATTTGAAGCGCTCTAAAGGACAGGAGCCTGGGAACAGGAGACTGAACTGGTGCAGGTAGGTGGCGTGAAGCCCTGTTATTTCACTGGCGTCCTTCGCGGCAGTCCCGGGATACCAGAGCGGGAAGGGCCGGAGAAGAGGGGCGGAGCCGGCACGATAGGCCCTGCCGAGTTAACTGCCTTCCCCTCGCGGTGTCTGGCCTTCCTGGTTCCAGAGGAGACCCCCGAAGATCGTGGCACGGTCTTTGCAGCTGTTGCATCTGGAATAGGCTTCCGGCCTTACTTCCCAGGCCTGGGAAACGATCCTCCCCCTGCGAGCCCCCGCCCTCTCGAATCGGGCGCACGCCTCCCTCCCTGACGCATTTTGCCGCACAAGCTGTTAATATGGCGGCAGCGACGGCGGCCTGAACTCTAGAAAGCCACGGTGATTTTTAATGCTTCAAAATTGTAAGGCTAAACACTAATGTGGGTAGGTGGGAAGATTGGTGGGGAAGGGGGAGGCGTAATCTGATGTCCTGTCAGGTTACGGTTGGAGAGAGGCGGGCGAGGAGCCTGGATCACGGGTTAATATTAGACTGAAGACAGGTTTTTTTCCTACTGCGACCTTTTCCTCTAGTCAGAGTCTGTTGTGCATAGGTAAGTGGCACAAGCCACTTAGTTAAGCATTCTCCTAAAACTAAGATCCAGGCGCTTGCCCTCATCCCAGAACTGTCTCCAAGTTCTCCCACGTTTCGGAGGAGCTGTGAGCAGCGTAGGCCTTTTTGGAAGAGGTAATAATTACTTTAGGAAGATGGTGATGGCTTCGAAGCTTCATGTGCCTTGGGGGGAACTGTGCGAATTTGCCCCATCTTTATTCTTTTAAGGACCTAGCCAAGTCGAAGTCTAAGGGAATAAAGAACTCCCAGTCGTTTTGGAAATAGTCTAAAAACATTATTATGTGCATTGATTTTAATTTCTTCTCACAACAGTACTTTCTGTGCAGGATCAAGTTTTTGCAGTAGTGATCACAAGTACGTCCAAGGAACAATTAAATGGTTTGGAAATTTGGAGGTACGTTAACTTTCAGTAGTTAAAACCAGATGGGGGAAAATATGTGTATGTAGGGGGAAAATATGTGTAAATCTGTATTATTTCTCCCCTCCCCCGCTTCTCATTAATAATTTGTTAATGTACCTGAAAATTTACCCGTTTTAGTATTCCCCCCGTTTATTTTAACCATTTGAAATGGGATTATTTTTATAACAAATTACATACTTTGGTCTTAGAATTCATTTTACATTGTTTTATGACTCAGGATTATTGGTGCCCTGGAATCCTAATGGATTTTGTAGTAGGTAGGATTCTGTGCCTTCTTTTTGTTTATTTGTTTTGAATTATGTTTGCTTTTTATGGTGAATTTTTGTTTTCTTTTTGTTGGTTTGGTTTGGTTTGGTTTTTTTTCGTCGTTGCAAGTTGTTGGCAGATTTGGCCTTCCCCTGCTGTCACTATCTGTAGTGTACAAGTTTGCACACTTCCTAGGTTAGAACATTTTGATTTGGCTCTGGCTCAACCATTTTTCTGAACCTCAATTTCTTCAACTATAAAAGGGTATTTTGATTCCAGACTATCATCACCTGTGAGCTTCAAAAATAAGTATTCAGTTTCGTTAAAATTCTGTGTACAATTGGCTTTTGATAAGAACTCAGAGGTTCTCCTGTGAGTTAGTTAAGTGAAGGGCATATGTTACACTTATTATGACTTATTAAAGGTCTTTAGTTACTGGTGCTTCTTATTGTGATCTTGCAGTATCAATGGCTTCTAAGTAAGGCCTTTGTCCTTTTGCATATTTTAAATTAGATTTTCTGACAGGCAGCATTCATTCTTTATGCAAAGGAAAATTTGTAGCCATTCATAATAGGATAAACTAGTTCTGTTAATTATTAGGACACCATCTTCAGTTCTTTGTTGCTCTTTTAAGAAGTACATGTTGATTGCTGTATTTTCCTTACTTTATTAATAAGGTATTTCAGCAGAATATTATGTATTATCTACTGTCAATATCCTAATGTGCTAAGTAAGGTGTCTTGGGAATCATAGATAATTGATTCAAGTGATTTGAAAAGTTTGTTGCAAATCTTTGTTACATTGTTGTCTTGGACCTTTTTTTGACTTTAATACTAGCAACAAGCCTCACTTTTCATTTAAGTGCCAATGGTTTTGCCTTGGTTTAATGCATGTAAGGTCTCCCTAATAATTTGTTGTTATTTTATTCCTGTAGGGCAAGACTGCATCTTGAAATTTGCTACAGACAGTATTACAAATACTGTTACAGTTGTAACTGGGACTTTGTGCTTTTAGTACCAAACAGGAAATCCATTGCACTTCGTTTTAGTTTGAGTGATGGTTTAAAATAATCACCAACCTCTTCCTGAATTTAATTGCATCATACTCTTAAACATAGGCATCAATTTTTGATATTAAAATGGTTATTTTTAAAAACATGATTGATTTTTAAAATGAGTGAAGCCTGTTTGTGTATATATTAAGGCACTGTTATTTATGTAAAATTTCAGCTTAAGGTTTATTCATAATTAAATCATTGCATTATGGACATACAATGGAAAGTTAAAGCCATTACCTAGAATATTTGTGAATAAACTAATTTCTACAGTGAAGTTGTAGAGTACTTAATAAGAAAACTCTTGCTCTTTTTCCCCTTGTAACCTTAAGCCAGTCACTTCAACTTGCTAGTTCTCTCTCTTGTTTTCAATCTATAAAATCAGAAGAGTGGACCAGGTTATCTTTAAGGTGCCTTCAAATTTCAGAAGTCTGTAGTTCTTTATGTAGGAATTAACTGGGTTGAGTAATGTTGCTAGGATGGTGTAGGTATAGCTCTGGAGACATTGAAATTAATTTATCATAAGAATTTAGATAATTACAGGTACAGTAATAAGAATATTAACAGAGATTTCCCACTTAGTATATGCTTTTTTTAGTTCAGTACTAACACAGTTGTATTATGTTTTTGTTTCGACTACGTGTGAAAGCATGTAATATTTACACGTTTTATTATAATGACATACTATTTACACTGAACTTGGCAACATTACAGCTTTTCTCTAAGTTTTCTGAAGGATTTAATAATTTAGGAAGTGCCTATACTCTGTTAATCATATTTCTGCCATCAGTGGGTTGTAACTGGCAGGGAAGGAGCACTGTATGAAAGAACATTGGTACCTTTTCTGACACCTCAGAATGTTAACTTTTTTTGTACTTAACTCATTAGCAACCTGGCATTCATAAATGTATTTAATTATTTTTGAAGCAATTCATCTTTGTTTCTTATTTGTTCTCCTTGAACTATATTAGGGGTAGGATAAAGAGACTGGTGTTGAGTGTTAGATTGCTTTCTTTGGAAGTAATCTTCAAGCTCTGCTGTAGTTTTAGTTAGTTTAACAATAAATTGCACTTAGAGGTGGAAATCTTCTATGAGAATTATCACCTGTTTTATTAAAATTAATCAGATGAGAACTACTCATCTTTGTTTCTTGGTCCTAAACTGAATGTGCTTCTTTTTATAGTGGATTAAGAGAGAGGGAGGGAGTGAAGGAGGGAAAAAAGGAAGCAGGGAAAGAAACTCCTTGGTAATAATGGAACTCAATAGGCAGATCTAGGAAATAGGCTGAGAGGATGGTTACTGGTAGGCTCTAGGAGAATTTACTGATTACAGATAAGTATTAGCAATACTTACGGCACTGTGTTTTAATAGCAGAATCTAGTTCTGCTCATACCTTGATTAGAATTCTTTCTATTTGATAATATAGCCCTGAACCAGGCACTGCGTGGTATTGAAAATACAAAGGTTCTAGTTTAAGGATAGCCTACAGACTAGTTTATGATAAAGAAAATAAGATTCAACATCGGAGGATCATTTAAGCTTTAAAGAATCAGACTAAACTCCGAGAGTGTACTTTGACTGTCTTGAATCTTTGACACACAGGAGTTAGCCAAGGACATGGAAAAGGGCAAAGACCTACTAATCATCTTAATAGTTTAAAAGGATTTATTATCTTCTTTTTCCAGATTAAATACTATGCCAGTTCCTTCATACTATGTGAAGCTTCCAAGTAATTCTTTGAATGTAATAAAATCACTGCATTATTTCTTGCCTAAATACCCTGTCCTTTACCATGTATTTTAATAATTAGTCCCTATTTCCTTGTCTCCTCATCCTTCATGTTACTTTAGGGTGAATATGGAAATTATTTCATGTATGAACCAACAAGATTAAACTTTTACACATGAACTTGTTCTCTCTGATATTTTTTATGGAATATTTGTTGCAGAACTTTACATCTTAGATTTAATATTTAAAAATTTTATGACACCTATTATCGACATGCAAAAAGAACTGATATTGTTCATAAACACTTAAAACATATTGTGATTCTGTTTGCTTAGAAAAAAATAGAAGAATATACATTAAAATATTAAAAATTACAGCTGAGTGTCAGGATTTTATGCATTTTGTGATCTAACTTTTCAGTGAGTTTATTTTTTATTTGAAAGTATTTTCATTATGAATAAAGTAGATGAAATTAAATATTATCACATTCTCAAATTTCTAAAGGGATAGGGCAGGTTGAGGTGAGTGCATGAGGTCAAGTAGATAAATAGTAACAGCTAATAGGAAATAGTGGAAACTGGGTTAAACTGGAACATACGTATACACTTCATGTAATGGGGGCAGTCTATGCTGGTACAGTATTGGGGCACATTGCAAGATATGGTGATTATTCAAGAAAAATTTATATCTAGGTTTTATACATATAGCTATTTCTCATTCAGATAAAACAGATTTGCAGCAAACAGATCACCTGTATAGACTACTACTCTGAAAGCTTTCATTATGTACAATTCTTGGGAAATACATGAATTATTTTACTGAAAATTGCAAAGGCTTAATTTTTCTGCAGTTTTCTCTCTACTTTTTCTTGGAAAAAAAAGAAAAAAATGACCAGATATTTGTCTTGTGTTTGATTTTAGATATTATTTGAATAATACCAGAAAATTATAATTATAGAGGAAATACTATTTATGTTTAGATGAAATGTGATTTCAGTAATGTTAGAGACATAGTGTTGAGCCCTCTTTGGTATCACCATTGTTCTTCGTTAGATATTAATAACAGACCATTTACATACTCGAGTATTGTGTAGTGCTTATAATGATAATTTCTTCTCATCTTTTTTGAATTAAGGCATGTTTGTCATTACAGGAAAATAATTTTAATCTGTTTCTATGAAAAGTATCCTTATGTGGTATAACCTAAATATAATAACCACTTACAGACATGTACATTGTAATCTTAGAAAGTTTTATATACACTTTTTATTATGAAATTTTTGATAATAGCAAATATGTTTATCAAAGTAGAAAAGAAGTACAGTGAAACAGAAACCCACTCCAGTCTTACAGCCAAGCACAGTAATGATTATTCTTTACAATCTTTTTTTTTCTTTTTGTCAATCTTTGCATTTGAGGGTTAGAGGTAGTTTATGAAGTAATGATATTGCATATACTGTTTTATATCTTGATCATTTTTAACAAAGTTTGAACATTTTCCAAATTATTAATCTTTGTAAGCATTGCTTTAAAAACTGTTATTTTATTCAACCAGAGACCATAATTTAACCATTTTTCATGTTATTGAATAGGTTGCTTCTAATTATATATTAATAAAAAGAGCACTAATGTGGCCAACTTTATACATGAATTTAGGGTAGTTCCTTATGGTAGATCACTAGTAGTTGAATTTTACTGGTTTAAGGAATAAGCCAGTTTAAGGTATAAACACTTAAGAGTTTCACACATTATTTCTAGAGGAGTACATACTGTATTGGGAATTATTCTTTTAAAAGATCTTTGCTATTTTGATAGACAAAATATCTCATTTTATTGGTATTTTTTTTAATTTATTTTTTTATTGTTAGACTTATTGGGGTGACGTCTGTTAGCAAGGTTTACATTGGTTTCAGGCATACAATTCTAGAGTGCATTGTCAACTTGTATTGGTATTTCTTTAAAAATATTTTTTCCTGATTATAAAATTGGTACCTATTTATTGACAAAAATTTGTAAAATAGAAATACATAAAAATTATCCTTAAACCCATGGCCCAAAAATAATCAATGTTAACATACCAGTGTAAATACTATTTTTTGCCTTATTTTTTTTTTTTTGAGATATAATTGACATATACCATTATATCAGTTTCAGGTGTACAACATGAAATGACATATGTATGTATTGTGAAATGATCACCATAGTAAGTCTAGTTAACATCCATCACCTCACATAGATATAATTTCTTTCTTGTGATGAGAATGTTTAAGATCTTAGTAACTTTCAAATATACAGTACAGTGTTAACTATAGTTACCATGCTGTACATTACATCCTAGGACTTTGTGAGCTTGGGTTTTTTTGTTTCATAAGATTCCAAATAAAAGTGAGGTCACATGGTATTTGTCTTTCTCTCACTTAACTTCACTTAGCATAATGCCCCCAAGGTCCATCCATGTTGTCACACAGGTGGTTAAGATTTCCTTCATTTTTGTGGCTGAATAGTATTTCATAGGGTGCATGCATATATTTTTATTTACTTTTTTAGATACCGTATTTAAGTGAGATCATACAGTTTGTGGTTTTGTTTGTTTGTTTTTTTACTTTTTCACTTAGCTCAGTGCTCTTAAGATTTAGTCATGTTGCAAATGGCAGGGTTTCCTTTTATGGCTGAATAGTATTCCATTGTACAAGGGCTAAATGCCTCTGTTTTTTCATATTACATGACTGGATTATTTCCACATCTCAATCACATTTTCTTTATCCAGTCATCTTTTAATGAACACTTAAATTTTTCCATGTCTTGCCTATTGTAAAAAATGCTTCAATGAACATGGTGCAATTATCTCTTCAGAATAGTAATTTGATTTCCTTTTTTTTAATGTGCATCTGATATGTGTAAAATTGGGATTTTACAAATACTGCTAAGTAATTTGCTTTTTTTCACCTAATATATTATGAATATTCTCTCATTCATGGGTAGTCTTTGGTAATTTTTCATTTTCAGTTTTATTTATATAACTTTTACTAACATTCATGTGGAAAAATTGAAAAGGTATAGAAGGTTATACAGTAAAAAATCTTCTTGCCCAGTTTTCCCAGCTGCCCATTTCCTGTCCTACCAGATGCTTTTTTATTGGACAAGCAAACATATTTTTTTTTTTTTACTAAAAAAAAACAAAAAAGCAAAGTGGTGCATACACATTTCTGTGCTTTGCTTTTTTTTTCTCCACCCTTAACAAAATGTCTTGGAGATATCTGTACATAAACAACTGCCTCATTCTTTTTTTGTAGACATATGCATTATATAGATGTGATATGATATGATTTATGTATGTAACCTATCTCTCCTGTGCAAACATTTAGGTTTATAGCCTTTTAGCTACAACAAATAATGGTACCCTGAATAACCTTATTGCAAATGTGTGAGGGGGATATATATATATATATATATATATATATATATATATATATATATATATATAAATAAATAAAATAAATTCCCAAAGTGGAGTTACTGAGTCAAAGGGTACTAACTGCATTTACATATTGTATGTTGTCAAATTGGCAAAGGACTATATTGATTTACTCCTTTACTAGCAGTAGCAATGTATGAAGTCAGTATTTTTTATTTTTGTCAATTCCATAGGTGAAAAATATTATCTCTGATTTTAACATCTAAATATAATTTCCAATGGCTAGATGAATACCATCCATTTTATGAAGGTATCATTTATTTAATCAATTTCTATTACAATATAATTGGTTCATTTATTATTATTATAAAAGGTACTACAGTGACAGTATATATGAATTTTATACTTACTAGTTTAAAAGTGTTTATTATCTATTATAACCATTAATATTGGTATCATTTAATATTTTTTCCAAGTTATATTTAAAAACTGTATTTTCATAGACAGTATAATAGTCCATCATATGAATATTTTCTAATTTATTTAACTGTTATGTTAGACATTTAGGTTGTTTCTAATTACTCATTATTATTTATTTAAAAAAAAAAACAACAACCCAAAGAATATTTCATTTAAAATGCTTGCCTTTCTAGAGATTCCAAGAGATTGAATTACTAAAGTGTTAAACGTTAGAATGAATATGCATATATTCAAAGTCTTGGTCTATAATGTCAAGTTACTTACCAGAATTGTCCATGCTGTTTATATTTTTAATTTCACTTTTTGTGAAATTTATATGTCTGTGTATCCTTGGGTGGCCTTTGTGCTTTTAATTGTTTGGTACATGTACCCTCTGGTAGTTCTCAAAGGTGGGAGCAGAGGGACAGTGACTGTTCTTGTCGTCACATGGACTGATAGTTAATAGTTTGGACCAATGATGCTGAATTTTCTGTAGAGAGGGGAACAGTCCTAGTACATGCAGAATTGTCCTATTGTCCCCATTCCTAAGCACTGTTCTACATAAAGAAAATTAACACATCATGTTTGTTGAAAAGATTTACCCCAATTTTTCACTTTTTAGTTTTCCATTGATAAACAGATAGCAGTTTTTTCATGAGGTCAAATCTGTTTGTCTCCATTACTCATTTCATTATTAGTGAACTTGAAAAGTTACTTAATATCCAGAATTTAGGTAAATATTCCCATATATTTTTCATAGTTACCCTTTGTGGGATTAGAGTTTTGTGAAAAGAAAAATTATTCCCTAAGAACTTCTAGACTTAAATTTTAAACAGCAGTAGTGATCATGAAAGTGAGACACTTAAAACATACATTTATAAGACTTGAGAACTCTTTTGAAGAGTTTGTTTTACAGGTCTATATTTGTTGTAGAAAAGATGGGAAATAAAAATACTAAAAAACCACCTATTCTTATCCTTTTACTTAGAGGAATAAGCTCTTGATATTTTCATGTATTTTCTACTATTTCATTTTACTATGCAGATGTAGTTTAAATTTTATTATTTTAAATTGGGAAACTAATCCATGAATATATGTTTGTTGCAAAAATTCAGACCTTACAGTTAAAGCTTTAACAATGAGAAAACCCCATTGACTTCCATCCCTACTCCTTCCTTGTCTCCTCTGCAAAAGTACTGTAGGAGTTTTGGTGTATATTTCTTAACAACCTTTTTCCTCTTTTGTAGACATAGAATATTATTTTAGGGTATAAAAATACCTATGTGCAATTTGCTTTTTTTCCTTTTTAACTAAACAGTAGGTTGTTTTGTATAATGTCTATAAAGACTTGTTTTTTATTATTATTTTTACTTATTTACTTTTTGGGGGGTAGCTCCCTGACTGGGAATCGAACCCAGGCTGTGACGTTGAGAGCGTCGAAGCCTAGCCACTACACCACTAGGGAACTCCCTAGAAAGACTTTTTAAACTGCTCTGTAATACTAAATAGTATGCAGTAATCCAGATTAAAAATGATAATGGTAAAAGATGATCTGAACATTTGGGATAATTTTTTGTTGTTGTTAAATTTATTGGGATGACATTGGTTAGTAAAAATTACATAGATTTCAAGTGTACAACTCTTTAGGAACTCAGTCTGAAGCCAGTGTCAGACTGAGTTCCTAAAGATTTGATAATGTGCTGTGAAGGAGAATGAAACCAAAGATGATTCCAAGTTTTCAGCCTTAGCAGCTGGGTTGGACAGTGAAGTATTTACCAAGTTTTGAGAGAATTGGGTAGAGAAATAAGAGTTTTGTTTTAGATATATTATTTTTAACAAAGTAAAACTTTTTATTGACATACTAATATAGCATAGTGAAAAGGATACAAATTCTAAGTGTAGCTTGACAAAGTGAACTCACCTATATAGGCAGCACTCAGATCAAAAAACAGAACAAACTACTATCCTAATAGCTTGCACTAGTACTCCTAACTCCATAAATTAGTGATGGTGTCCATTGCAGTTTCAGAGGCCCAAAACTATAAGATTGTTTTCATTGTGCCTTAGAATTGAGAAAATTAATACTTAATTGGCAGGGGAGATACCATGATCACAAAGGTGGTTTTCCCAGGGCAAGGCTTAACCATTGCACTCCGGATGTGCTGACCTCTGTGATTCCCCCAAATGTGGGAAACTCAACTGCATAATTTGTGGTAATGGGGAACTGGAAAGAAAAGAAAAAAAAAGAATTGAGAAACTTAGAAAATCACCAAAGATTGTAGTATCAAAACGGTTAAGGGTAATAAGAGAGTATTTTCTGAGCTTTCATAACGTTTGCTAGATTTTTATATTTGGAGTTTGTTTTCAAGAACACAGTATATAGGCAATAAACTGTAAGTGTAAACAATTTGGTAGATTTTCGGCAGTACTATCTATACTATACTCATTTTATAAGATAGAACTTGCCACCTGGAATATTGTAGTTAAACAAAAAGCTCTAGATTTTTGGGGGGGAGGATATTAAATAAATTATTACTATTAAACTTCCCTCTGAAACTTCCCCTGCCCCCTAAATTAGAGAATTTAAGACCTATAAAAATTATTAGAAGATAAAGGATAATCAAGTACTAAGTAGTAATTTAATATTTTTCTTTAAGATAGGGTAGTTTCTTCAGATTTATAGATTCACTGTATTCTTAATTTCAAATGTGCAATAATTGAAATTCTATACAAGTAAAAACTTAGTGCAACAAATTTGGTAAGATATTAAAATTGGTTAAGTTTTTGTTTTGTCTCATTGTTTTCTATGTCCATAGTGTACTGGAGGTTACCTTTTTTTGCTTTGTTTCATGTGAAACATTCTAGTATCTATTGTATCTTTTAGAAATAAAAAATGGAGGAGTTAGTAAGAAAATAGTCTTTCCTGTTCCATTCAGTAATATAATTTAATCCCTAATTTACATAACCAACATTAAACAAATGAATACATATAATTTGTAATTTTCAAATTACTGGTAATTTGGTCAAAGAAATTGGTAATTTGGGCAATCTTCTTCCTTGCTTTTATTGTTGAATATTCTGACTTGTGCTTTGTAGGGTCTGGAAAATTGATGAGGGATGATGGTAGACATATGAACCAACACATAGGGAAATTATATAGAACTACATAAATACAAATGCACAAATAAATACAAGTAAAACCAGGGAAATGTGAATAGGATAAGTGGATTGTATCATCCTTTTTATGCTTTCATGCTACAGTTGTGTTATTTTACTACAGTTTTATAAAATGTTACCCTTGAGGAAAACTTGATAAAGTACACACTGTATCTTTCTGTATTATTTCCTACAACTCTGTGTGACTGGGTAATTTTCTCAGTGAAAATTTCAATTAAAAATAAAGGAAGGAAGGAATATTTAGGATGGAGGATATAGAGCTTTCAGAACCTCACTGGACCTAAGATATCAAGTACTGCTTGCTGAGTTACTAGCTTAAATACAATAATTTTCAGGAAAGCATATGTATTTCAGTTAGTCTCTGTTTTGAACAGATGTAACTGTCATTTTTGTAGTCCATCATTTTTGGATGCTATTTACATTTAGTGCCTTTGTATCTTACCCTGTCATTCCTTCACCAAGTATTATTCAAACTTTTTCAGTTCTTAAAAAAATGCTTTATTAAAAGAATGTCTGTTAAGTAATAGCCATTTGCTATGTAGATAAAACTGTTACACAGAGTAGCTCACTTATTGGTATCATTTGTGTCTGCAGATTAGCAAATCAGTAAAAACAATTGCTCATGAACAGAAAATAGAATCATGTAAAAACTTAATGTGGTTTTATTCAAAATGTAAATCTATTATATATTAACTGTTGTTAAAATACCCCATTTTCTTCCTTGATGATTTATTTTTGGTAATTTTTTAGCAATTTTAATTTTTTTTTTTTTAAACTACTATTTTAATCAAAACTCATTTTTATTTTCTAGGATCAAAAGGATTGGGTCAGTTTGTCCTTAATTTTTCTCTGGATAAAGGTAATTTGCCTGTTGAATTCACTAAAACAGACTTAATACAGTTAGTTTTCTGTTTGGGGTGGCAATCTGTATTTGGTTGTTGGAGTAGAAATTTTATTATGTAATGGCTAATCCTCTACTTTTACATATTTTCCATTTGCCTCACAAAATGCAATCTCATCTCTAAAAGAAAGAACAATTTCTGTCATGGAAGTAAATATCAAAATAAATTGAGCCACGGCTTATAGGTTCGATTCCCAGCCAGGGAGCTACCCCCCCCCCCCCCCCCCCCGCCAAAAAAAAAAATAAATTGAAACTACATTTCTGGTTTGTGCTCCACAGAATATTTTTTCCAGAAATTAATGAAAAACTTTTGTTTTCCTGAAACAGTATTTTACTCATAGATTGAATTATTGGAGCCATGGGAATAAAGGTTCAGCGTCCTCGATGTTTTTTTGACATCGCCATTAATAATCAACCTGGTAAGAAAATTAATGTTCCAATTTAACATTTATGAATGAATATTTAATATTTTAAATTAGTAAAGAGGTTTCAACCAACTATTACCCTTGTTTTTTCAGCTGGAAGAGTTGTCTTTGAATTGTTTTCTGATGTGTGCCCCAAAACGTGTGAGAACTTTCGTTGTCTTTGTACAGGTTTGTCAACATTTTCAGTTGCCCTAATAGTAGTCCCACTTGACTGTGGCCTGCTTTAATTTTTTTATTTAAGACATTTTAGATTTCTTTATGCATATTATTAATACTTTCTCTCTTAGCATACAGATTATGTAACATTGACTAAACATGAAAGTAATTCTTAGAAATAATAGTTGTAATGGGCTTTTATATGAGCTTAATTTCTACATTTCTCTGCAGAAAAATATGGGTAATTTTTAAATGAATTTTTAAAAAAATTCCCAAGAGCATTAAAAAGTCCAAGAGAGGTATATTTTACAGAGGAAAAGCTTTCATCATTAATTTTGCTTTAATACTATTATACTTCCTTGATGTCCTTTCTACTAAATGGCCTACTAATTTTTTTCTTTATAGGTGAAAAGGGGACAGGGAAATCAACTCAGAAGCCATTACATTATAAGAGTTGTCTCTTTCACAGAGTTGTCAAAGATTTTATGGTTCAAGGTGGTGACTTCAGTGAAGGTAAGACTTTGGTTCAAAATTAGAGAAAATTTAATACAGTTTTCTTCTCATCCTACCTAATTTTTGGTCAAATAATTAGAAGTACACATAGAAATAGATGAAGAAAGCACAGGAAGTAATACCACATTTGATGCATGAATTAATTTCAAAGACTTGATTCTGGATTAAAAATACCAAAATATTGGGAGTTCCCTGATGGTGTAGTGGCTTAAGGCTTCGGAGTTGGCGCTGTCAGCGCTGCGGCCTGGTTCGATTCCCAGTCAGGGAGCTACCCACATACCAAAAAGCAAAAAAAAAAAAAAACAAAAAAAACCAAAATATTGTATTCATCTTTTAGTAACCTGTCAGTGTATGAGTCTGATTCTGTCACTGCTAATAATCTTTAACTATAATACAGTTTTAACCTATATTTTTTTATTATACAAACATTGAAATTACATTTAAAAGACACTTTTGAACAAAATGTCACTTTCTTTTAAAAAACTTACATAATTATCATTCGAATCTGAACATCCTTTAATATATCTTAATAGATTTTGTCATATCCTTACTATTTATCAAAATCTTCAAGGAAATTACTGTCTTGAGAGTTCTAAGAGTCCATGTTTTTCATTCTTAGGAAATGGACGAGGAGGGGAATCTATTTATGGAGGATTTTTTGAAGGTAAATATGCTTACTTTTATATTGTATTTTTAATATTTTCTATTTTATTCATTTGATTTTTCTCTTGAATAAGATTATTCATTGAACAGAATACAATATCAATATATCTTCATCTAATCTGGAAGTTAATTTTCTTATGAAAAATTTTATGAGACTTTTTATAGAGGTAGGCGTTTGTGTGTCTAGGACATTTTGGATATCATCTTTAAACAGTTGCAGTGATCTGTAATAAAGTCTTAGAATTATGGTGCAAGACTGGTAACTTCCATGGCTTCATCTTAATCTTTTTTTAAAGTTGTTTTTTCAAAGCAATTTTTAAAATGCTTTTTTTAATTGAAGTATGAGAGGTGTCTGGAAAACAATCCAGCCGTAATGCCTCTATTTTTCATATTACATGGCCGGATACTTTCCAGATATACAGTATTATATTAGTTTCAGGTATACAACATAATGATTAGACATTTAAATACCTTCTGAAATGATAACCACATTAAGTCTAGTAACCCATCTATCACCATACAAAATTATTAACATGTTACTGACTATTCCCTCTGCTGTATTTATAATGTAAATTATGTAATCATTATTTATTTTATAACTGGAAGTTTGTACCTCTTAATCCCCTTTACGTATTTCACCTATCTTCTTTTCCCCTTCCCTTCTGGCAACCATCAGTTTGTTCTTTGTATCTATGAGTCTTTCTGTTCTGCTTGTTCATTTTTGTTCTTTAGATTCCACATGTAAGTGAGATCATATGGCATTTGTCTTACTTTGGCTGACTTATTTCACTTAGCATAATATCCTCTAGGTCTGTCCATGTTATCACATGTTATCTTTTATGATAGCCATTCAGACAGGTGTGAGGTGATGTCTTATTGTTTCCCTGATGATTAGTTATGTTGAACATCTTTTCGTGTGTCTGTTGGCCATCTCTGTGTCTTGAAATATTGTTTGTTCAGGTCCTTTGCCCATTTGTTAATTAATTGGAGTATTTTTGTTTGTTTTTGCTGTTAATTTTATATGAGTTCTTTATATATTTGGATATTAATCCCTTATCAGATATTTCATTTGCAGATATCTTCTCCCATTCAGCTTTTTTGATCTGTTGATTCCTTTGCTTTTTAATGCAAAAATCTTTAGTTTCATTTATTTTTGGTTTTGTTGCCCTTGACTGAGGAGACAGATCTAAAAAAAAAAAAAAAAAACATGGCTGAAACCAATGTCAGAGAGTTTACTGCCTATGTTTGCTTGTATGAGTTGTATAGTTTCTGGTCTTACATTTAAGTCATTAATCCATTTTGAGTTTATTTTCGTATATGGTATAAGAAAGTGGTCCAGTTACCCTGTTTTGCATGTATCTGTCCATTTTCCCCATCACCATTAAAAAAGACTGTCTTTCCCCATTGTGTGCCTGCTTTGTTGTAGATTAATTGGCCATATAAGCATGGGTTTATTTCTGGAATCTCTATATTCTGTTCCATTAACCTATGTGTATGTGTGTTTCTGTCGGTACCATATTGTTTTGATTGCTATAGCTTTGTATAGTTTGAAATCAGAGTGTGATACCTCCAGCTTTGTTCTTTCTCAAGGTTGCATTGGGTATTTACGGTCTTTAGTGGTTCTGTACAAATTTTAGGATTATTTATTATAGTTCTGTGAGATATACTATTGGTATTTTGATAGAAATTGCATTGAATCTATAGATTGCTTGGGGCAGTAGGAGCATGTTAGTGATACTAATTCTTCGTATTTTATCCTTTCTGATGAAGTTGTAAATGGGATTGTTTTCTTAATTTCTCTTTCTGATAATTTGTTAGTGTATATGAACACAACAGATTTCTTTATATTAATTTTATATCCTGTAACTTTACTAAATTAATATATTCTAATAGTTTTATTGGTAGAGGCTTAGGGTTTTCTATAAATAGTATATGCCATATACAAATATTGACAGTTCTACTTCTTCCTTTTCAATTTGGATGCCATTTATTTCTTTTTCTTGCCTTATTGCTGTGCTTAGGACTTGCAATGCTATGTTCAATAAAAGTGGCATGAGTGGGCATCCTTGTCTTGTTCCTGATCTTAGAGGAAAAGCTTTCAGCTTTTTATCATTAAGTATGATGTTAGCTATGGGTTTGTCACATATAGCCTGTATTATGTTGAGGTATGTTCTGTCTATACCCACTTTGAGAATTTTTGTCATAAATAGATATAATCTTAATTATCTGCAGAATTTTTAGTAACAGTATCTACATTTATAGTGCGTCCATTTCTCTATAAAAATTTTTAAAAACTCTACAGTACTCTAAAATTTGGTTGTAATTTTTTCCCCAAATTCAACTTTTCTCTCTGGAATTTTTTATTGATGTGAAGATCATTTGAAAGATTATAAATGTGATCATGGAAATAACTTCATATTTCTCATCTTTCACTTTTGAGATACACTGAAATTTTATTTCATATTTCACTTGCTTTGTTTTCATTCTAATCCAAGATTGGAAGGCAAGCTGTTGTCTTTGCAATAAGTGGTGCTATGGCAGAGATTAAGTTAATGAGTGCCCCTCTGTGCTCAGAATGATGTGTGCCTTTGCCCTTTTGGGCTCAGAAATACAACAACTGAAATAGAAAAGAATCCTATCTGCATTCTTTCTCTTCCTTTTTAGGAAATTTTATTTTATTTTATTTTATTTGTTTAAATTCTTATTTGTTTGTTTGTTTTTATGTGGGTAGTTCCCTGGCTGGGAATCGAACCCAGGCCACAGCGTTGATAGCGCAGAAGCCTAGCCACTATACCACCAGGGAACTCCTGTTTTTTTTGTTTAAATAAGTAAAGAAATTGTATTGTCTCTTCCTCCAAAAATGTAAAGGACATGTGTACATAGAAAAAAAGGGAGTTGATAAGAGTATTTGGATTTTATAGCAAGGGATTGAAAATTAGAAACAGATTAATCTGAAAAGATGGGGGAGGGAATGGTTAATATTTGGTTCTCTCTTCTTTTACCCTGATAGTTACTTAAATTTTGTCTGGCACTAAAGAGCACATGATACGAACACAAGATATGAAGAGGAGTAAAAATGACTTTTTATTTGAGTTTATGCCTATACTATAACTGAAAACTTTGCTTCTCTATAGATGAGAGTTTTGCTGTTAAACACAACAAAGAATTTCTCTTGTCAATGGCCAACAGAGGAAAGGATACAAATGGTTCACAGTTCTTCATGTAAGTATTTATGATTTGATGACTTATACTATCCCTCTTTTGGTGTGTTGTTGCTTTGTGTGCCTGCCATCAATCACTAATAAGAAGAGAGATTCTTAAGGATTTTTTAAGGAAAGATAACAAGAATTGTTGCAGATTGGGGAAATGTTGAAAGGGGTGTTGAACTGTACTGCTAAAATTTTCAAATGTTGAAAACTTGTCAAGAGGACACTGGTGCCTGCTTGAAAGGGTGGAGTTCCCAATGGCCAAATAAGGACAATTTGATCATCAAAATAAATAACAGTAATAGCTTATAAAATAAAACAAATACAGGTGTCCGTGCAGATATAAATAATAAATGAGTGAATAACGGAGAAGAAGGAAAAACTGTTCCTTGATAGAATGTGAACTAATAAATGTAAAAGGAATGATAGAATTAGAAAAATCACCATTTTCTGATCATCTCACAGAAGAATTATCTATAGATGGTAAATTTAGTGGGTATATTTAACAAGCAACAGAGTATTTACATAGTATCTCCATAAATTACTTAATTATAAAGAGTAAAATACAATTGATCCTCATTATTCAGAGATTCTATATTTGTGAATTTGCCTACTTACTAAAATATATTCGTAACCCAAGTTCATAATGCTAGTATTTTCCAGTTGTAACTACAGAAAGTTTGTGACCAGGGCTCTTGTAAGCAGTGCATATTTTTTATCATGTCCTATAGTACAGATTTGCTTTATCCTTCAAGAGCCGTAAATTCTTCTGGTCTCAGAAGAACTTAAATCTGTCCGCACCATGTTTATTATTCTAGTATTTTCCTATTCCACGTTTGTAACTATATTTAACAGTGGAAAACCTGGTTCCTATTACCTTCAAAATTTCTACTCATTTGCTGAATCCTAAAATAAAAAATGCCATCCTATGCTACTGTGAAAAGTAACCTATTAACTAGAGTTCACTATTTATTTATAGCTATTTTTTTTGTATTTAGACAGAGGGTATGTAGTTAAAAACATGTTTAAAAGTTTTTGGATTAGTATTTTTGGGTGCAAATTTTATATGGTTTTGTGTCTCAAAACATACTATATGTAATGTTTTATTCTTTTCACTTAACAATATACCCTGTAAGTCAATCCATAGTTCATAGAGATCATTCTCATTCTTTTTTGTAGCTAAAGTGTCCTGTTATGTGTATCTACCGTAATCTATAGGTTTTTCTGATTTTTCAGATGAGAACAAGTCAATCATGTTTGTTGTAGAAAAATTAGATCATATAAATAAAAAGAAGAAAAAGCGTCCCATCCCCAAAGCATCTAATGCAGTAAAAATGTAGATAGAGTATTGCATATACTCTAACTATTCAGATATAATATAAATTTCTTTGCACATCATTAATGTTAACATTTTGATATCTACATATTAATTCATTGTTTGAGTGTACTGTGCTTTATTTAATTAATAGAAATTTTGAACATTTGTTTGGTTCCAGTTTTTCAAAATGCGGTGAACTTTGTTGTGCCTATTATTTGGTGCATTTTAATTGTTTCTTTTATGTAAGTTGCTAGAAGTTTACTTAGTGAAATGTTTATACATTTTCAAGCCTTTCCATATATTTTGTTGCATTTACTTTCAAAATGAAGTATAGTTTAGTATCAGCATCAATTGCCAGTTTCAACAGATCCTTAGTAACACTATTATCATTAATTTTCTGTTAAAATCCTTTCTGTGCTAACCTAAACTCCTATGTTAAGTTCGTACTCTCTTACAACTATCTCTGAATCTTTCCTCTAAATGTTAATTTCTTCTTACCTCTTTTCCTTTCTGGATTACCCTTCTTTACTTCTCCTTTGTTCTACTGTGTTCTTTTTGTGTGTGGGTTTTTTTTTTTCTTAAGGAAAGAGCTTCAGTTTTTAATCTTTAAAAAACTTTTTCTTATCTTGGTAACATAAATTTGTCATTTTAACCATTGGTAAATGTACAATTGAGTGGTATTATATTTAAAGTGCTTTGTAGCTATCACCACTATTTCCAAAATCATTTCCCCATCCCAAAGATTAATCATTTCCCTTTTCCATCAGCCCTTGGTAACCTCTATTCTACTTTCTGTCTCTATGAATATGCCTATTCTAGTTATGTAAGTGAAGTCACACAATTATTTATCCTTTTGTCTCTCGCTTACTTTACTTACCATGTTTTCAAGATTCATCCATGTTGTAGCGTGTATCAAAACTTCATTGCTTTTTATGGCTGAATATCATTATATGTACATACCACATTTGGTTTATCCATATCCATTTGTTGGTAGACATTTGGGTTGTTTGCACCTTTTGGCTGTTGTGAATAATGCTGCAAAGAACATTGGCGAACACTTGTTTGAGTCCCTGATTTCAATTCTTTTGGATTTTTTCCCCAGGAGTGGAATTGTTGAACCATATGGTAATTTATGATTAACTCTTTGAGGAGCTACCAAACTGTTTTCTGTAGGGGTTGTGTCATTTTACATTTCTACCAGCACTATACAGGTTCCCATTTTTTCACATCCTCAACAATATACTTTGTCACCAATCTGAGAATGACCATGAAAGCACTCCAGGTATTGCTTTAAGAATTACAAATAAACTCTAGTGAGCAAGTGAACTTGCAGGCATGGAATCTGTGAAGTGAAGATGGCTGTATCTAGATGTAAATTATATGTACATACTCTGAATATAACATTATACGAATACATGTGATGAACACCTAGATTTTTCCATTTCTAGGTGGTTTTAGCAAGTTCAGGTGAGCATAGCTGTTGAAACTGAGAAAATAATAATAGGTTATTTTAAAAGTAAAGTGAAGTTTAAAAATACATGTACATGTCAGAATTTTTTTTAGTAGGTTAATGTCTTTTTTGGTAAGATTTTTTTTTTTTTAAATAATGTCTTATGAAATGCCCATTTTCAATCTATGGTATCAATATGCCCTAATAGCTACTCAAGTATCAGCCTTCTTAACAAACTTTAAGTCTGATTTGGAGAAAGGATTTTTTTTTTCATTACTTCATTTGCAAAAACAGGACTTTTTGCATATTTTGGGGTTTGTCCAGAGTTTTAATTGAGATCTTTTTCTTCAGCGTGAAGTTTATGTCATGTTCAACAAACCCAAAGTGCTGTAGGTCTTAGACAGATAACAAAAGCAAGTAAAGCCTTCTGGGACAAAAAAGTAAGCTATTAATCCCTTTATTAAAGAAGACTGGGATCTCAGCCTGACCAATTTGTCTTGTGCCAGATGCCACATTTTCTAGGTTTCCAAAATGTCTGAAATCTGGATTTTTGTGTAAAAGTGTCCAAAATTTTAAATGTTGGCAATTAATTTAAAAATTTATGAACGATATGGATCATTTCTGTTCAGGTTTAGCAGAAAATGTGAGGGCCATTAGAATATGATCTTTGCTTTAACCATTTAACAGGCATGTCCAACCTGTGGCCCAGGACAACTTTGAATGTAGCCCAACACAAATTCTTAAAACATTATGAGATTTTTTTTTTAATGCCCCTCCCCCCTTTTTTTAGCTCATCAGCTACTGTTAAGTGTATTTTATGTGTGGCCCAAGACAGTTCTTCCGGTATAACCCAGGGAAGCCAGAAGGTTGGATGGACATCGCTAGTTTAAAGTGTTAAGATTGAAAACACTAATGTTAAACCCATAAACTGTTGGAATGGTTTGATAAATAATGCTATGTCCATATAGTAGAACATTATACAACCATGAATATTCAATAAGAACTCAGTCACATGCAAAAAACATAGACGGTTAGAAATAACATCAAAATGTCAGCTTTAATTACTAGTAAGTTTTCAATAATTTGTAGGTATTTTATAATCAGAACAAGTTTTCAAAAATGCATTATGTGGAAAGCATCTTGCGTTCTGTTCCACTTAAGATTAATGTAATAAGATTCTATTAAGTTTAATATATATGATTTCTTTGGTGGCAACTTTGTTTCCAATGCAGTTATTTTCTTTTCCTTTTTTAGAGATGCTAACTTTGTTTTTCTCTGACTTTGTTTTTATTCTTCTGTTTGACGATTTCCAAAAGAACAACGAAACCAACTCCTCATTTAGATGGGTAAAAATTATTTTAATTTACTTATAACCTAATTTAAATTAATACTAAAATAAGAAGCTTGTATTTAATCATCTTTACTTGACTCTTTAGACATCATGTTGTTTTCGGGCAAGTGATTTCTGGTCAAGAAGTTGTGAGAGAGATTGAAAACCAGAAAACAGATGCAGCTAGCAAACCATTTGCTGAGGTGCGGATACTCAGTTGTGGAGAGCTGATTCCCAAATCTAAAGGTAAGAACAAGTACATATTTCTGATAATTCTTATGCAAACAAAACAAGCAGAGGAATTCTAAATAGTTGGCATGAAATTCACACTAAAGTGAATATAAATATTGTATTTTTAATATATTTTTTGTGTGTTTTAAATGTGTTTTATCTTTCATACTTTGTTCATCTACATGGAACCACGTAACCTTTTTCTTATTACTACTTTGCAGTAATTTTGTCCTGCTTCCACTTTATTTTGGGGTTTTGAAAAAACTGTAGTTGTTTAAATAACATGGAAAATAAATACTTTTCTAGGGAAAAAGATGGTGAAAAGAATATAACAGTTGAAGAGAATAACACAGACTAAGAAACTTTAGGAGAATCAATTCCCCTTCATGCACAGCTTAGATTCAGAAGCATCTGGCATGTTTGAGAAACTTGGTTTACTTAGACCAGACATTTGAAGTTAACATTATTAATAGTTCAATATGTTACTTGAAATGGTAATGGTAAAAACTTTGTTTTAAATAAATATTTGTCTTCATATTTTATATGAAATATATAACTGCTATCATTTATTACAGAGGTTGGGTCTGACACTCTAAAAATGATGGGATGAGATTACCTTCAAACCTATGTTGAAAGCAATAAAATACTAACTGACTCTCTAGTTAACAATGATGAGACTCATTTGTTATTTTACTAATCTACACAATAATCCCATAAATATTATTTCCCCTATTTTACAGATGAAGATATATTTACCACAGGGAAATAGGCCTCAAAGCCAGGTTTGCTGGCTCCAGATCTAGAGCACTTTCTGTTATGTGTTGCTAATTCATTAAAGTCTTTAACATTTCTTTCAGAATTGCCCTAAGTAGAATATTGTATTCTTAGGTTTTAGGCATACCTATTTGCTCTGTAACATTTAGAAATATGCACATTTTGTTTTGTTTTAATTTAAAAAGGTCCACAATGTTCATAGAGAAAGCTTATTTTTAACTTTCTGTCTCTCCGTTCCATTTTGATTGTGACAGTTTTCTTCTTTGTCATATCTAATATGTACCTCATAAACCATTGCAAGAATATCTTGCAGCTCATTATGGGACTGTTTTATAACTTCTTGGTGTTCATGAGTCTGGTTATCTATTCTTGTTTACAAACAATACGTATAGTGCATGTTTTGAGTTTGTGAAGACTCAGTAAAGAATGAGGTGTTGTTGAGTATCTTACATTAAAAAAAATTTTTTTTTTTTGGTATTCCCTGGTAGTGTAGTGGCTAAGTCTTTGGCGCTCTCAACGCTGCGGCCTGAGTTCGATGCCTAGCCAGGGAACTACCCACATATATAAAAAAAATTTTTTTTTAATTTTCTTTCAGTTACAGTTGATATATGGTATTGTATAAATTTCAGGTATACAACAGGCTGGTTAGAAATTTATATACTTTACACATCTTTTTTTAAAAAAAGAAAAACTATAAAGCATTCTGTATTAATGTTTGCAAATTTTAGATCCTGAACCTGCTGATACTCAGAATGTTGTTAATACAATTGGAATATTTTAGTTTAAAGCACTATTTATTCCCACATCTTCTCAGAATTCTTCATCTTTATTCTCTACTTAACAACTACTTTTTTTTAGGAGGTGGGGGGGTGGTTCCCTGGCTGGGAATCTAACCCAGGCTGCGGTGTTGAGAGCACCGAAGCCTAGCCACTGCACCACCAGGGAACCTCAACAACTTTTTTTTTTTTTTTTTTTTTTTTTGGTTACACTTTGTAGTCTTTAAAGGCTCTTGTGTTAGAATCTATTCTGTGCTTATAAAAGTTAAGGATGCTGTGTGGCTTATATTTTTAGAAAGACATTGCGTTAATCATAAAGCTTATATTTTAAACCATAAACAATTATAGACTTTCTAATAAGTTTGGTGTACTAATTTTTCTGTTATTAAAAGATCAGTATTTGAATATTTGCTGAAAGGATGAGAAAGTGAATGAATGTCACTCTGAATATATTATTTATGCCTTTATAATGTATTTTCTGAAGAGAATAAATGCTAATTTTGCCCATGATGTTGTAGCCAGAAAGTTCTGCTGAAAGTTGATGTAGCATCCTTGTATATTTTCCTCAGACTCATGCTAAGGAAGCATACTTTGCCCTTAACAGTTTCACCAGATGGGAAAAATTTGGCCTTTTATTCCTGTCTGTGTAGGAGTTCCTGAAAAGGTCAGATTTGTTTTGAGCCATACCTCCTATGCCTATGCTATTCTGAATAACACTATAAAAAGAGGAAAAGATATTTATGTTTGCGATCACACAGTTTTGTCCCTGTTATTCTACACTCTTTCAACTACCATTCAGAACATTGGTCATTGTGGATTTTGTCAGGCATCTATGTAATCCTTTTTTTTTAGGCAGAGCTGTGTCTTCATCCAATTTATAAGTCTCATGGCCTCCCTAAGTTAAGACAGTCAAAAAGCTTTGTGCAACATGTGGAGTTCACCATCATTGCAATTAAAACCTTGTTAGAGAGATTTACACCCCAGTTTAAAAAGAAATAAATACACGCTGCGGCTGGGTTCGATTCCCAGCCAGGGAACTACCCACATAAAAGAAAAAAGAATTAAAAAAGAAAAAGAAAGAAAGAAATACAGAATCTTTTTTTCCCCTTTTTCTAACTTCCTGAAAGAAAACAAAAAGACTTCTGAAGAAATCTGACGATCTGGGCCCACCTCTATAATGGTCTTTGAGTCTGAGCAATCTTCTTGGGCCTTTCTTTCTTTGCTGTTGTAAAATTGGAAATCCTGCTTTTTGTGGCTATTTGAATGTGCCTGAGAAGGTTCAGAGTCTAAAAGTAGAAACTTCCAACAGATGCAGAGGTGGAACACTGGAGCTGATAAAACTGTATCCCTCTAGAGGCTGTTCAAGGGGCAGAGTGGGGGATAGAATACAGACCTTCAGAAAATAAAACCATTACTTTGATTAAGGTATTTCCTGGTTTTTCAGGAGTTTGCATGATTTCAGGTCATTCTGGTCTCTTCTAGTTCACTGCAATTGTTTAAAGAGAGATCTGTCTACCTTAGCTATGCAGCAGGAAATGGGATCATTGCTATATTTCAGAGTACACAAACAGAAATTCTGAGTTGCGGCAACATGGTAATAAATAGTTATATGAAATTTTGCGTATACATGGTAGGATGCAGATTGTTTGGCAGTACAGTCGAGCACAATAGAGGAGGCAGCTGGTGAATCTTGTACTCAGGAGCCTGGGGAAAAACTCAAGAGACTCATTTCTCTGATGAATGGATCCCATTTCAGAATCCTTATTCTGAAATTAAGAGCCATGGTGATGATACTTTTTACTGGAACATAGTGGAATGTTAAACTTAGAAACTGTTTAGAAGAGTAGACCACTAATATCAAATGAAAATATCTAAAGGAGGCCTATTTTAGGAATAGTTCTACTCTTTATTTCAAATCTTTTTTTGATGATGGCATAGAAATTTTCGATACAAAGCTTTCATGTGCAACTGATTGGCATTTTCTTAACTTAGATTTTTACAAGTAAAATGTTCTGGAGTTCTGGAGTTTGTTGTTAGTAAAGTCAGTATCTAATTAGTAAAATTACACCACACCCTACCTCACCCCCCCCAAAAAAGGGTCAGTAAACAGGTTGGGGAAATTGTTTTACATAGTGACAGCAAACTACATAATCTAAAATAAACTAACCAGGAGTTGAAAGTGTTAACTCTCTGTAATTGCTTTTTATCCATTTTGATTCTTAACTGCATTGTGGTTTTGCTTTCAGTAATTTCATTTTGTCTTAAGGGATACTTAGATGATTGTAAAAGATACTTTGAAATAGATTTTGTGTAAGAGGTTAGGCAGGAGATAGGGTTTTTTGGAGGAAGGGATGCAAACAATAGTTTTCATACTTGGAACTTTTAAATTTTCTTCAATTTCTAAATGTAATACGTTCATTTGGTTAAAAATTTAGAAAGTATAAAAGGATAGTCAATGAAAAGTCTTCTTCCCATTTCTGCCCATCAGTTCCCACGTCCACATTTTGTATATCATTCTACATGTATGTGAATGTTGATCATGTAAGATAAATTCCTAGAAATAGAATTAACAGATTATAGGGGTCATGCATTTGTAATTTTGATAGACACTGGCACTAAAATATAGAAAAATAAATTTCTCTATACCTTTATAGAGCTACATATTATCAGACTCTAATTTTTGCAAACCTAAATGGTTTTTTTTTTAAAGCTAGTTTTAATGAGCCTTTCTCTAAGCTTTCTCTTAAAGGCCTATTTATATTTATGAACTAATTGTTAATTTTCTTTACCCCCTATTTTAACCTACTCTATTCTTCCTTTCTGAAATTTTAAGCCATCTCCAGTTATTCTCTTTCTATTGGGAGAACTTTCTTTAGTCATATTTTTAAAGGTAGGTTGGCTGGCAACAAATTGCCCTAGTTTTTGAAAATGTCTGTGTTTTGTGTTCATTTGATGAGTATTTCCACTGAGTGTAGAATTCTGGACTGACCATACTTTCAGCACATAAAGTGCCAGGCCATTTTCTTCTGGCCTATCTGGTTTCAAATGAGATGTCTTTTGTCTTTTAAATCATTGTTCCTCGGTAGTTAACTTACTGTTTCTCTCTTTGATTTTTAGAAACTTGAGTTTGATGTGTCTTGGTGTGGATTACTTATAGTGTATCCTTTTTGAGTTTGGTTAGCTTTTTTAATCTGTAGGTCTATATATTGGGCCATATTTGGGCAGTTTTTCTGCCATTTTTTTACCCCCCAGTTTCAAACTTTTTCTCCTGGAATTCTGATAACAAATGTTAGCTCTTTCATTTATTCTACAATTCTCTCAAGCTCTTCTCTTTTTTTTTTTTTTTGTTTATTATATTTTCTCTGATGTTCAGTTTAGGTAATTTCTATTGGTCTGTCTTCTGGTTCAGTGACACTTGCCTATATCATCTCCACATTCCTGTTGAGCATGTTTAATGAGGTTTTTATTTTGGTTGTTGTATGATTCGTTTCTAAAATTTCCATTTGATACTTTATTCTTTTTTCTGAGATATTTCACTTTTTGTTTACTTAAGGAATGTTGATAATTGCATGTTGAAGCATTTTTAAGATAGCTTCTTTAAAATCCTTGCCAGTTCTAACATTTGAGTCTATTGAGTGTTGGCATCATTTGTCTTTTCTCATTAAGTTGTGATTTAGCCTGGTTCTTAGAATTATTAGTGTTTTGTTTTGTTTTTTTGTTATATCCTGGACATTTGGGGTTTTATATTTATAAGGCTCTAGATTCTGTTTACGTTTTCTATTTTAGCAGGTAATCACTTCATTCAGGTTTAACATATAGGTTCTGGCCTACTTTTGTGGACGGTTTCAATAATTCAATTTTCAGAGCCCTTGGAGTGCTATTTAGTTGTGCTTCATTTGTGTGCTCCCCAGGAGCCTATTTGAAAACCTGGATGGTATTCAACACTGTAGTTTAACTCTCAAACCTTTTGCCATATAAGTTCTGGTGAGTTTCACTTGGTGTCTGCCCAGGACTTCATATATAAGTTTAAACAAAGCATTTGTCCAGTTTCCTTCTCTTGAAATCCACACCACTTAATAGTGCAGGGAGGGACACTGAAGCCCACGCTTCATACTTGGTCTCCACTGACATCATTCTGGCAAGAGAAGTGGAGGGAGCACTGCTTGCTGTCAGAAGGTGGGAGGTGGTTGACTATAGAATAATAAGTATATTGGAAATCCAAGTTCTCAACCTTGTATCTGCTGACATAACCAAGAGGGAGTGGATGAAGAAAAAAAGAATTTACTTGGAGCTGGGCAAGATTTGGTAACATATTTTTTTGTCCTGCTAAACCACCCTTTCCCAGTCCTTTGTCTAGCAAAAGCATTTCCTGGGGCTTTTAAAAATCTGTGCCCATTGGCATTTCTGAATTGCAGTCTTCTCCAGCATGAAGTTTAGGATATATAGAAGAAAATTGAAAACCATCATGTCATCCTTCAGTGATCCTTGGCCACTCTGCCTTTTTTCTGTCTTTCAAAGTCATGTTTGTTTTTTGTATTTTGTATAGGGTTTCCACTTAGCAGGTTAGGGAGAGATGGATCTATTTCATCTTGTTCAGAATTGCTCCAACTTTTCTTGAAGATTTTCACTTTATGCAAAAATATGCCCTTTTAAAATCCAGATCTGTCTATCCTTAAATTAAGCCTCTAAGACAGTGGTTCTCAACCTTCCTAATGCCGCAACCCTTTAATACGGTTCCTCATGTTGTGGTGACCCCCATAAAATTATTTTCGTTGCTACTTCATAACTGTAATTTTGCTACTGTTATGAATCGTAATGTAAATATCTGATATGTGTTTTCCCATGGTCTTAGGCGACCCCTGTGAGAGGGTCGTTCGATCCCCAAAGGTTCCTACAGGTTGAGAACCGCTGCTCTAAGACATCAGTTTCCAAGCAGCAGCATGCTGCGTATCCCTGGGGTACATGATGTACGCAAAAATGATCAGTAATGGCGAATAAACAAAGTAAAAAAATGTAAAACATTAGTTATGGAAAAATAAATGTTAAATTTGCATCACAGTTAATGGAGACACTTCAAAATTAGATCATATTAGAGATCATATTAGGGAATGATGATTAGTAAGAGTATGGCTATGAACCCTTCCCAAACCACTCTTCTACCAATCATTACACTGTTTCAGAACAATCTATTTGTTATGTTTCTAGAACTTCCCCAAACATAAATACATTTGTAGCCAGACTATTTGATCAATTTAGTTATTGACTGAGTAAAAATAAGTGCATTATCTTTCATCATGATTCTTTTCAACTAGTTTTTATATTTTATGTTTAACATAGTTTCCGTTATTATTGCCAGTGATTTTTAAGCTTGTCAATTATGGATCAGCGATTAAAAACAGAAACAGTTAAAAAACCAAAACTTGATGTGGATTATAACCTGTTACCAAGTATTTCTCAGCACATGTCCACAGCTGCAAGTATGCCCACATGCAGAGATAGTAAAAAAGTGCCTCAGATAGATACTACGCAGAAAAAAAGGAAACACTCTTTTTTTGTATGTGGATAGTTCCCTGGCTGGGAATCGAACCCAGGCCGTAGTGTTGACAGCGCCAGCGCTGAAGCCTTAAGCCACTGCACCACCAGGGAACTCCCAGGAAACACTCTTTTTTTTTTTTTTTTTTTTTTTTTTTTTTTGGCTTAAACAACAGAAATTTATTTCTTACAGTCTTGGAAACTAGAAGTTCTTTTTTTTTTTTTTTTTTTTTAATTCATTTTTATTGTTAGACTTATTGGGGCAACATCTGTTAGCAAGGATTACATAGGTTTCAGCCATACAATTCTACAGTGCAAGGAAACACTCTTAAGAGTATATTAAATACAGGTTTTCATTTATAGGGAATGATGACTGTCCTAAGCCTTTGAGTGTTGTGTGTGGGGAAATACTATCCACAGGTTACATGAAACCCTCTCTACTTGTGCAATATTTAGAAACTAAGCATCCTATATATAAAACAAATAAAAATTATTTTTGATGCTTACAAAAGCACCCAACTGTTACTTCATATGTAGGGTCAGGAAAGAAAGACAATGCAAATGCAGTTGAGGCTTCATACCATACTGCATATTGCATAGTTAAATATGGTAAAAACCATGCCATACCTGAAGATTTCATTTCTCCTTGTATGAAGGATACCGTTTTTTCTATGTTTAGGGAAGAACATGTCTGTAAAATGAGTATCTCTTTTTCAAACAACACCGCGTCTCCACGAATTCAGGAAATGTCTGACAATATTGTAGAAAGCATTAGAGAAAGTAAATTCTTTTCCATCCAGGTTGATGAAAGTGTAGATGTTGCTGATTTATCTGTTTTGCTCCTCATCTCTAAGTACTTGGTAGGAAATGAAATGGTTGCTTTGTTACCCATTGATTAACAGAGCATACCACAGGAAAAGATATTTTTCATGCAATCAGTGTCAATGGTTATTTCATTGAAAAAGGAGATTAGTTGGTCGAATTGTGGTGTATGTACTGACAGTGGCAAGCCTATGTCAGATTGTTTTGTGGGCTGACATGGCCGAATTAAAGAAGTAGCCTCCCCGCTAACAGTGGAGTCACTGCTGCATGGATAGACAAAGTCTTGCATCCAAGCCTCTTCCTAGTGAACTGAAAGATGTTCTTGATGAGGCTATAAAAGTTGTAAATATCATTAAGGCACAACCACTATATTCCAGATTGTTTAAAGTGCTGTGTGAAGAAATGACCAGCATTCATAGCACATTATATTTGCATATGGAGGTAAGGTGGCTATCACGTGGCAAAGTCCTTACACGGTTATCTGAACTTAGACATGATTTCCAGGTAGTTTTATAAGACCATCATTTCCCTCTTGCTCCAAAGTTTAAGGACAGTGATTGGCTTTGAAGTCTTGTATATTTATCAGATTTTTAAAGAAATAACCTCAACTGGGGACTTCAAAACAGCTTAGTCACTGTATTCAAAGTAACCAACAAAATTGAGTCAATCATTAAAAAACTGGACTTTTGGGAAGTATGTATTGAAAGAGGTCAGCCTGAAGTTTTTGAAACTGCACACCTTCTTACCTGAGAATAATTTGCACCTATCCTGAAACGTGAAAGAGAATATTATAAATCACTTGAAAAGTCTTAAAGTGTCCTTTTGTAAGTACTTCCCTCAACATGGAAAAGAAAACAACTGGATTGCAGATCCCTTCAGTGAAGAATTCTTCAAAGAAGGTAAACTGTTAATGAAAAAGAGCAGTTAATCGAACTTTCAACAGATTCTTCTTTAAATTCTGAATTTAAAAGAAAGCATCTTATTACCTTCTGGGTAAATGTCAGTGAGGAATACGAACAGCTCAGTGAGAAGGCACCTAAATACCTCTTGCCATTTATTAGTATTGAACTAATGGAGAGAGCTTTTTTTTTCCTTACACCGTCATAAAAAATAAGTACCTCATAAAAAATAAGTACCGTAACAACCTTAATGCAAATCCACATTTAAGACTGTATCTCCTAAGTGCATGAAATCAAGCTCAGTGATCTCACTAACAATGTTTCAATCAACTAGTGATCTGCATAACAATTATTACAGATTTTTTGAATAACAAATAATAAAGTTTGTTAAATACTTGATCATCATTATCAAATTTAACTGTTAAAAATATTGTGAAATTAAATTTATGGTTTGCACTTTTAGTGTAGTAATTTATCTTTCCTAACTCATTACCTCATTTCCGCTATTTTACATTAAGATAGGCGCCAAACAAAAGTATCATTATTTAAAAACAGCTATCTTATAAACAAAGAATACAATTTATAGAAATGGGTTAGAAAGGGTACACAAATGGTAAAAGGTTGGGAACCATTGCTCTAAGGACTTTGTTCAGTGCTTATTAGCATATTGTAATTACTCTACAAGTAATACTTCCCACTACTTTCTTTTGCAGCTATTTCTAATCTTTTTTTGGGGCAGGGGGATAGTTCCCTGGCTGGGAATAGAATATTTCTAATCTTAATATAGTTAATTTTGCTATTTTGCTTGTTTTGAAAACATGCATTTGTTCCATTTGGTTGATATATTAGAAAACAATTTGAAGTTAACTAACACCAATTTCACTTTTGGCTATGCCTAATTTTTGTCTACCAAGAAACACTAAATGAATTCAGAAAACCAGACCCAGCTGAACAAACTTCACAGGAATACACTTACCTTAAATATCTACTAAGCTGCCTGAGCTCATCACTTATGTTATGAGCCACATCTAAGCACAATTTGCTGCTACAACATTTCATCTTATTTCAGGTCACCCTCCTACTTCACAGTAACTCACAAGCTAAAACCCTTCTGACATTGACTTCCATAAGCAAACCCCAGGTCTTTTTCAGAGTATTGTCATATTTATGTATTTCTTAACCATTTAACATGTGTAAAAGTCTGCTGCCATTTTTATTAGTTTCTTGGGTTTTGTACCCCATTTTTCCTATAAGCCATGTGGTTTTCATTTTGCATTTTCATAGCACCGTGATTTACAGAAACTGACTGTACTTCTGCAGAGCCTTTCTCCTTTACATTTGTCCTTGTTGACCACACTCCAAATCCAAATATAATTTATAGTCAGAGTTTCTGAGAAATGTATTAAAAGTGTATTTTCCAGTGCAGTTTGATTATTGAACTCAACTTGTTGATCTTATTTTCCAGGTTGATTGTAAATTCTGAGGACAGACCACATGTTTTACGAAGTTCTCTGGAAATTCCCCATATACTCCACAATTCTTTCTCTCCGTGTCTTAGCTTCATGTTGAGTATATATCTAATAACTAACTAGTCAGTTAAACGTAGTTGTTGATCTGAGAAAGATAAAATTTCAATCAGATTGACAATGTGCCTAAATCATATTTTAAAATTTAGATTAACACAGATTTATAACTGAAGCCTATTAATAGAGTGCAGTTTAATATTGATATTGCCATCTCTGTTTTTTGCCTTTTTACTCTTGTTGTTTAACTACAGTTTTCTTTTTATACCCATTTTTTTTTCCTGAACAAACTCATAGGAAAAGGACATGTAAATTTTATACATAAAATAACACGAACAAATATGAAAAGGGGGAGCTTTTTCAACTTTAGGGCTTTCTGAGCTTTCTTCCAGGGCTTCTTTTCTAAAACCACAGTTTCTTTTCCTTTTATAGTTGATGTCATCTAATCATCAGGCTCATAATATTACCATAAAAATAGTTATAACTCTCTTTCTGGTGTTCGATATTGTTGTGATATCTTGATTCACTCAGCTGCTTTCTTAAAAGTGACGTATAAACTAAATAATGCTCATTTGAAATATATTTAAAATGGGCTGGCTTTTTAAAGAACTGAACTGCAGTATGTGTCTCAGGAAAGAATCCTGATGCAAAGTAAATATATAAGTTGGAAGTAGTGAATAAAGCTTTGTTAATCATGGGGTAATGCATTACTTTATTTTCTTGAGTAATTTTCACAGCTATATTTTGTGTTCATGTGGTTTTGTTTGTTTGTTTTTGCATGCATATTGTTTGGTCTCAGTTTTAAGAGTTACAAGGGGTGGTCAAGAAATTTGCAGAATGGAGAAGGGTAAAAACTTTTTATTTATTATTTTTTCTTTTCAGTATATTCACCCTTAACCCTAATATACTTTTCAGATCTTACAATAAGTTTATTTATACTCTCAAAAAAGATGTTTTGTTTTTGCCCTCAAATTGCTGCTTTAACCTCTTTGTTGCTGTAAATACCTTCCCTTGAAGCTGGTTTTTCATATTTGGGAACAAATAATAATGAGACGGAGCCAGACCTGGATTGTAGGGAAGGTGGTTTAACATTTGGAAGCCACAGTCATGAAGAGTAGCCAATGCATTGCTCTTGTGCACGGGCTCATTGTTGTGTGAAAGCAGCACCCCGTTGGTCTGTTTTCCTCTTCCTTTCTTCTTCACAGCCTCTTAACTGTTTCAGCAGACTGCAGTTGTACTTCCCAGTTATCGTGACACCATATCCTTGTAATCAATCAGGATACCCTCTATATTCCAAAAAACAGTAGCCAGGACTTTCCCAGCTGATTGTGACACCTTGAACTTCTCATTGGGTGGCATGCCCTTTTCCTGCCACTGCAGTGGACTCCTGCTTTGACTCATGCTCATCATGATGAACCCAAGTTTCATCTCCAGAGACAGTCTGGTTTAAAACTTCATCTTTGTTCTCTCTGCAGAGGTCCAAAAATTATCGTTAACACTCGATGTTTTTGAAGCAGTGTGATCATTTCTAATACCCAAATTTTTGACAGTGTCTGAGGAAGTGGCCTCAACAGGGCATCCTGGTGGTTCTACCTTGCTTGAAAAGGTTATGCTACTTGTAAACCATGGATTTCCCAAGCAACTGTGCTCACTCTTCCCAAATGGTTTGAGATATTTTTCCCCTTGTTTTATGAGGAACTTAATGATGGTGCAAAATTCAGTTTTGTCCATATTTAGGGTTTTCTTCACATTTGACGTGCTTTTTTTGGTGATATCTGAAAGAACACAGATGCAAGTAGGCTAAAATTTGGCACATAACACTAATAATAAGTCACAATTAAACTGTGCACTAGTACTCTCACCTCTCCAACACCCCCCCATTCTCCAAATTTCTTGACCACCCGTGTACTCATTCATTATGAATTTATTTTCTTCTTTAAATGTGATCTCCACCCCACCCCTCAAGTTTTTAGTATATATCAGAAATTCATTTTGTTTTTAGATTATACATACTTGCATACCACTCTACCTTACTAGCAACAGTGTTCTTAGGATCAGGTTCACAAATGAACTCATGGTACAAGGTAGGCTTCACTAGTTAGAAAGGACACAGGACAGAAAACAGCATGGCTTGAACAATAACAGCATAGTGGATACCTCATATGTTGCAGGCACCACACACTGATATGTTCATGATCCTGAGGAGTAGAGCATAGCTGGTTAAGGAAAGACTACCTTAATTCAATGAAGCCATTGCCTTTGGGGTCCCTTTAGCTTTATTAGTTTGTACCCATTTTCCAGTACAGTAGCATGTCATTAATACTAGAAAAGCAATTTTGACAGTGAACTACAAGTCCTTAAACAAGTATATAGTAACTTCAGCCAAATTTTCACTTGTCTTGGATTTAGTACACTCATGTAAATTTTGAGTTAAGAGTCTCAAGAATGATTTGGCTACATGTGAAATCCTTAGGTATTCCTGAGACTAAAGGAAAGGTTACAAACCAGCTGTTAAACCTTTCAATTAAGGTCTATAAACAGACTGTCAGCAGTCAGTCCAAAGATAATATTTTGTCATCTTTGATTTTTATGTTATAGAAAATATTAACAGATACAGAAGTGATTGAAATAGTATAACAAAACACCTGTGTTTATTCCCCAGCTTCAGCAGTTCATGCCAGTCTCTTCTTACCTATTGCTGGCCAGCTCTCCATTTCCTGTTGTTTTGGAGCAAATTCTGGGTATAACATTTTATTGATAAATATTTCATTATTTATCTCTAAAAGATGGCTCTCTAAAAAAATAACCAATACCATAATATGTAATATATACACATACATATTCCTAAATATAAAAAATCCTGACAGTATTCATATTTCTGATTGTTTTATTAATGTTAATTTTTTGATGTTTGGATTTGAATCCAGATAAGGTTTAAACATTGGAGTTGGTCTTAAAAGATTTTTTGTTTTTGTTTTTAATAGAATCCACCACCATCTTTTATATTTCCTCAAGATTTATTTATTGAGTAGTCTGGGTAATTTGTCCTGCAGTGTTTCCCATTATTACACGTACTGGATTTTACTGATTGCATCCTTATGTGTTCCTTCTGTGCTTCTGTTTCATATATCTTTGTAGTTCTAAAACATTGATCAGATGCAATTTTTATTTTTTTAAAAACTTCCTGTTGATATGAACAAGAGTCACTTAGGATAGAATGTCTTTGTTCTCTGCAGCAGCCATTGGTGGACAGTGCCCTGTTAGGAGTTGTAACATGACCTTCTAACTCAATGACTCCTTCCTTCCTTCACTTATTCCTGGAATATGTCCATAAAGAGCATCTTCCTTTCATCTACTATTGAGTTAGCCAGTGCTACAGTTCATATCGGAAAGGCAGGATAAATGCTTTATTGTTTATTTACCAACATAATTATGCATTGATGGATTCTAATGTATTGGTATGTTCCATTTTATTGTTGGTATCCATATATCAATGTTGTCTCATCTTTGGCCTGAATTCACTTCTTTAATTTTGAATTAGAATACCTTCAGTTGGGTCAAACTCTGACCAGTTTGTCATATCTTTACCTGATTGCTATTGTATTACACCTGGTTAGCTTCACTGATTTATGTTAGTTGTCCTAGTCCTTAAAATATTTGAGTTTTGGGACCCTTTCTAAAATGATAACTTCCTTAACCCAAAATGAAATTTTAATTTGAAGTTTTTTGTAGAAACACCAAAATATAGTTATTAATCATTGGCAAATAACTACCCATTGTTGTAAATCTGACTAGAGCTAAATCTCTTTAATCATTAGGGAAATGCTCAGGCATTAAAACAATCATGTTTCTTATTTTTCCACATCCATACAATGTTTTTTGTTTTTCTGTTACTTCTCTTTTCCAGTTCTATCTCCAGAAGTGAAAAATTCAGAAACTACAAGAAGATTAGAATTTGGGATTTTTAAATGTTACTTCTGGTTTTTTTGTTTGTTTGTTTTTAATTGTGTTATTCAAATGCTTCCTAACAGAACAGTTTATTGTTTTAGACTGACTTACTACTTTTCCACAATTCTTTGGTTTGCTAGGTTCAGCTCTAACCCATGAATCTTGGTATCTGGATTCTAATCCTGACTCTTGACTCCTTTCCTGTACTCCTCAGTTCAAATAGCTGGATGAGCTAAATGCTCAACACTGGACTTAGAAAAGATAAATTTCCACTTACAAAGTTTGCCTTAAAAGTGTTGACCAAACACCTTTTTTTTAAATTAAAGCTAAGAAAGAAGAAAAGAAAAAGCATAAATCATCATCATCCTCATCATCATCCAGTGATTCAGATAGCTCAAGTGATTCTCAGTCCTCTTCTGATTCCTCTGATTCGGAAAGTGCTTCTGAAGAGAAATCAAAAAAAAGAAAAAAGAAACATAGGAAAAATTCTCGAAAACATAAGAAAGAAAAGAAGAAGCGAAAGAAAAGCAAGAAAAGGTATTAACTTTACTTCTTCTGTTTATAAATCTACTGGGACTTTGGATCCATTATATGGGAACATTAAAATGGAAATATTTTATAGCATGAATTATAATACCATCTTAATACTCTACAGTCTCTAAATTAAATTTGGGTATATTTTCTTTTATCTTAATGATTTACTTTTTAATTACAGTTGACATACAATATTATATTAGTTTCAGTTGTACAACATAGTGATCATTTATTCATAAAACTTACAAAGTTATCAACCCAATAAAACTTGTACCCATCTGACACCATACATAGTTATTACAATATTATTGACTATATGTCCTATGCTATACTTCACACCACTAGGACTATTTTGATAACTACCAATTTATACTAGTTAATTCCTTCCCCTTTTTCACCCCCTCTCCCATCTGGCAACCATCAAAATGTTCTGTTGATGCATGGATTTGTTTTTGTTTTGTTACTTTATTTTCTTTTTTATATTTCATGTATAAGTGAAATTAGACAGTGTGTGTCTTTCTCTGACTTATTTCACTTAGTTTAATACTATGCATCCATCCATGTTGTTGCAAAATGGCAACTTTTTGTTCTTTTTGTGTGTGGGGGCAAGGGGGTAGTTCCCTGGATGGGAGTCAACCCAGGCTGCAGTGTTGAGAGTGCTGAAGCCTAGCCACTGTACCACCAGGGAATCCTTATTTTTTTTTCTCTTTTTTTATGATTGAGTAGTATTCCTGTGTGTGTGTGTGTGTGTGTGTGTATGTGTGTGTGTGTGTGTGTGTGCGCATTGACTTTTTATCCATTCATCTAATGATGGACACTTAAGTTGCAGTTGCTTCAGTGCTGCAATGAACATATAGATGCATTTTTTTTTTCATTAGTGTTTTGGGTTTCTTCAGATAAATAGCCAGAAGTGGAATTGGCTGGGTCCTTCTTTGTCTCTTGTTATACAGCCTTTGTTTTAAAGTTTATTTTGTCTGGTATAAGTATTGCTACCCCAACTTTTGGTTGGTTGTTTCCATTTTCATGAAATATCTTTTCCCACTCCTTTACTTTCAGTCTGTGTGTGTATCTTTTGATTTTAAGTAAGTCTTATAGGCAGCACATGTAGGGGCCTTGTTTTCTTATCCATTCAGCCACCCTCTGCCCTTTGTTCGGAGCGTTTACCATATTTTGCTATATATAATGTGCACTCTTTTGGCTCAAATTTGTTAGGGAAGAATAAGGATGCACATTATGCATATCTATATAAATGTTTTTAATTATTTTATTTATGCTTATGAGTTACATAAAATTTCTTGTGCCTTGTATTGTGTTTTGTGATTGTTACATAAAATTTCTTTCACTATAATATCTTAAAAAATAAATGCTAAAATTCCTTTCTAATACAAAAAAACAAGTACCTAAATATAAACAAATAAAAATTTGAATTAAAATGTAAGATCTTTTTCCCCCTGAAAGTTTGAGCCCAAAATGTGGGTGTGCATTATACATAGCAAAATAGGGTAGTCTGTTTACATTTAAAGTAATTGTTGATAAATGTGCAGTTATTGCCATTTTATTATTCATATTTTTATCTCTTTTTTTTGCTTCTTAAAGAAGTCCCTTTAACATTTCTTATAATATTGATTTGGGTGGTGAGGGACTTCTTTAGGTTTTTCTAGTCTGGGAAGTGTTTTTTCTGTTCTTTGATTTTAAATAACTTTGGTAGGTAGAGTGATCTTGGTTATAGGTCCTTTCTTTTCATCTTTGAATATTTTGTGCCAAACCCTTCTGGCTTGCAAAGTTTCTGTTAAGAAATCAGCTGACAATCTTATGGGAGCTTCCTTGTATGAAACTGTTTTACTGCTTTTAAGATTCTCTCTTTGTCTTTAACCTTTGGCATTTTAATTATGATATTTCTTGGTGTGGGCCTCTTTCTACATTCATCTTATTTAGGATTCTCTGTGCTTCCTGGGTTTGTATGTCTATTTCCTTCACAGGTTAGGGGAGTTTTTGTCATTATTTCTATAGATTCATTTTTAATTCCTTGCTCGCTCGCTCTCTCCTTCTGGTACTCCTATGATGTGATTGATGTTGTCCCAGAGACCTGACCCCTTAAACTATCCTCATTTTTTGTTTTTTTTTTTGGGGGGTTTTTGCTGTTCTAACTGGGTGTTTTCTGCCACCTGTCTTCGAAATCACTGATTTGATCTTCTGATTGATGTAATCTGCTGTTGATTCCCTTTAATTTTTTTTTTTCATTTCATTTATTGTATTCTTCATTTCTGACTGCTTCTTTATGTTTTCTATCTCCATTTTTATTTTTCCTATCTCTTTGTTGAAGTTCTCACTGAGATGATTGAACATCTTCATAACCATTGATTTGAACTCTGCATCTGGTGTAGATTGCCTTCTCCCTTTTGTTTAGTTCTCTTTCTAGAGTTTTGTTCTATTTCATTTGGGATATGTTTCTTTATCTCTTCATTTTACCTGCCTCTCTGTGTTTGTATGTATTAGGTAGAGTTGCTACATCTCCCAGTCTTGGTAGAGTAGCCTCATGTAGTATAGGTATCCTGTAGGGCTCAGTAGAACAATCTTCCTGGTCAACTGAACTAGGTGCTGCAGGTGCATTCCTTGTGTGGATTGTGTGTGCCCTCCTGTTGTAGATGAGCCTTGATTACTGTTAGCATGTCAGTGGGAGGGATTACCCTCAGGCTGATTGGTTCTGAGGACTGGCTGTGACTGCAGTGGAGGAGCTGTTTTGCAGGGGCTGACCTACAGAGCAGAATTTGCTTTAGTGGGGCTCTGGTGCCTGCAGAGTCTGCTATTTGGGTGTGTCATTTGTGGATGTATTTGAGGGTGGTACTCTGGTTTGGTCTAAAGCTGGCCACTGGATCTGTTGGTTCTGGGGTCTCTTGGGAGGGTCTCTGGTCTAGGCCAAGGGAAGCTGATGCCTGTGCCCTGCCTGGACAGGGAATCACCAGGGCAGGAAGAATGGTGTTAGCTAAGTTGATAGAGATTCAAATATGGCACCTACCTGTGCATGCAGGCTGGGTGGTGGGAGGGCCAGCACTTCTGTCTGGGAGAAAGCTGCCCCTCCAGCCCTCACTCTGAAGCCATACCATTCAGTTTCTCCCTGTATACCCCTGACTGTTTTCTAGCTGCTGCCCCAGTACTGGAGCTCATAGCAAATGAGTCTATCAGTGATTAAGTCTGCCTGTGGACTCTTTAAGAGGAGAGCCTGGAACTCCAGCAGCCTTCCTTCCTCATTCCAGTCTCCTCTGGTTTTGTTTGTTTTGTTTTGTTTCATTTTTTCTTGTTAGGTTTATTGGGGTAACATTGATTAGTAAAAATTACATCGGTTCCAGGTGTACAATTCTACAATACATCATCTTTATGTTGTGTTATGTGTTTATCACCCAGAGTCAGTTCCCTTTCGATCACCATGTATTTGACTCCCCCTCTGCAGCTGAAATATGCCTCCTGATTTTTAACCACCACACGTGGGTGTGGGACCACCTTGTTCGGCATCTCTGCCCCTCCTACCAGTCTGGACATGACTTCTTCACTATATCCTTAGTTACAGGACTTCTGTTCAACTAGACTTCAGGTGGTTCTCAGTGATGGTTGTTCTGTAGTTTAGTTGCAATTTTGATGTAGTTGTGAGAGGAGGCAAGCACAGTATTTACCTACTCTGCTATCTTAATGAGAAGCCCATTCATTTCCATTTTCAACAAAACCATTCAGTTTGTTTTGTCTGAACTCAGTGAAATGATGCTTTTGTTTTTATAGGTTTGCATTTGTGGGAGGAATATGGTATTAGAATTACAGGAAACCAACGATTATCTTGCTTTGTTGTCTGTTATTTCCTTTGCTACTATAAGGACATAAGGGTAGAAAGCATATGTCAGCGTATTTACTTTCTTTTTTGTTTTGTCTCCAATAATGTGTGTTTGTATTAAAACTTGCCTTTATATGCCTATTGCCACTAAAGCAATTAATTTCTTTACCTACATTTTAAATATTTTTAAATTTATCAGACTACCTTGCCTGTAGAGATTCATATTTTGTTCCATTTTATTGGGAGATTTTTTTTGAGAATGTGACAATGGAAACATTTGATTTGGGTTTTTGGTCACTTAGTTTGTCAGAGGAATGAAAGAAGATTTTTGCCCATGTAATTGCATTTTTGGAAGGGTATAGCATGATATATATATTGTGACATCTTCCAAAGGAAAGAAATATTAACAATTGGAAATTTGGGGTAAGCACCTAACAACCAAAGTAAACTTGTCTTGTGTTTCTATTAAGTGCATCTAGTGAAAGTGAGGGTGAAAATCTTGAAGCACAACCCCAGTCTACTGTCCGTCCAGAAGAGATCCCTCCTATACCTGAAAACAGATTTCTAATGAGAAAAAGTCCTCCTAAAGCTGATGAAAAAGAAAGGAAAAACAGAGAAAGAGAGAGAGAGAGAGAATGGTATGTGACTGTGTATGTTTTGCAGAGTGTTCTATAGTCTTTACTATAACCTTTCTTTTAAAAATTTTTTTACTTTTTTTAGACAAGATTTAATTGGTCACTTTGTCCCAAGATTGAAATCTTGTTTTTAAAGGAAATGTTAATAAAGCTCTTTTTGCAACCACATAGCTGAAAATATAAATTGACTTAATTCTAACACATTTTGACGAAAAATTACTTTTTAAAAACTAAACTTCGCACGTGCCAAAAAGATAGGTTATGTAGCATTCTAAACTAATTGTATTTAAAGCAAAATAAGTGTTTTACTGTGCTATGCATCCATTAAACTTTTAAGCAAGTAAAAACCTTTGTTTTTCAAGTTTCTTATAGGGAAAAAAATGCTCTTTTCCTTATGTGATTGATGATACTGTGCTAATAAAAATTGATACCATGTTTAAATACTTGCAAATTTTTTCTACATAAAATGTTGAAATTATTTATAATCATAGGTATGTTATATAATAAAATTCTGAGCAATCCCCCTATACTTTCACAACGCAGTAAATATATAAAAATAAGTCCTAGTTATTTTCAAACGTAGCGTGATTTTGATAGATTGGATTGAGTTTATTTTTCCTTAAGTATTAGGAAAGAATGTTTCTAAGGGAATAAATATTAAGGAAAAAGTATTTGAACCACTTTAGAATTAACTTTTCAACTATAACTTACATGGATATTGTTAGCATTAATCAAATATTAACTCATTATTTGAAAATAGTTTTCCTTCTTGGTATATACCATGATATTACATATTTTGCTAATTCAGTTTGCTTCTGCTTAATTCATATTAATTACACTCTATAGTTTTATTACCAATGAACAAGTTGCTCTTAGGATAATAAGATACTTTGGAATAAGATGGTTTTAAAATTGTTCTTGCAATAGTACATAACCTACGTTGAGCTCTTATTCTATGTTGATTTGTTTTTTGTTTTTTTGTTTTTTGTTGTATGTGGGTAGTTCCCTGGCTGAGAATCAAACCCAGGCCACAGCGTTGACAGCACCAAAGCCTTAACCTTAAGCTACTACACCACCAGGGAATTCCTGATTTATTTTTTTTTTTTAGTACTATCAAGTTAACTTTATCTTAGCCATGATTATATAGCAGTGTTTTTCCACAGGACACAGTTGCAGTTTGGGGGCAGAATGGTTCTTTATCCTCATACATTACAGAATTTTAGTGTTCCTTACTCCTGGGCACTTGATACCAAAGCACTCTCTAGTAATTGACTGTTGAAAATAATGCTTCCATACTTTTCTGTATATGTAGTAGGAATTGATGACATTCCTGGTTGAGAACCATTGAGTATATATAAGATTTAAAATTTATTACTTTAGATCAGTAAACGGTATTCTCCAGACGTATTTTGATAAAATAAGGTGTATTAATTTTCTCTTTGATTCCTTCTAGTAACATACCTAATTCCCAGCCTGCTTCATACCAGAGGCGACTTTTAGTTACTAGGTCTGGCAGGAAAATTAAAGGAAGAGGACCAAGGGTAGGTGATTCTTTTCCCATACATCTTAATAGTAGTTTATCTTAAATAATCTTAGAATGTTTCTTAAATATTGTTTTATACCTACCTGTACGCAGATAACTCAAATTTTCATTGCTGCTCTGTCACCTAATGGGTTCCTCAAACTCAGCATATACGTACCTAAAATTTAGAATAGATGTGGATATTGAATCATGTGTTGTTGTTTGAGGTGGTTCCCTGACATTATTTTTTTATAGTAACATCTTTGTATTAATTACTTCCAAAATAACAATTCATAGGATGTGAATGGATTTTGCATGTAGTACTTGGTTTAGAATGAGATCAAAATCTTTCTTGTGCCCCTTTGTTATTTCCTAAGCCCTGTATCTCTGCTCTTATTAAAAATTAATAAAAATTAAACATATTCTTTTATTTTATCCTAGTTCTCTTTATTGAATTCACCCCATAAGAATGTAAATACCTACTGTGTTTTCAAAACTTAGAAACTTGGCTATACTTAGTGAATTATTTCTTTACTTCCTATTCATTCCTCAGCCATTTCAGTTGGACTTCTTCCATTCTATTGAAACATCACTTGCCTTGTGGTCAGCTATGTGTCACAAAATTTATTGGATCCTTTCAGTCTTTGTCTTAGTTAATCTCCTTCCTTTTAATACTCTTTCAGCTTTGCTTTCACCATGTATTCTTCCTATTTCTATTTTGAATTTGCAGTGCCAGTTCATACTCTACTACCTCACCTTTAAATATTGTGGTACCTCAAGTTTCCAGTTATTCTCATTTCAGTGGCTACCTGTACACTGATAACTCAAATTTTCATTGCTTGTTCTGTCACCTAATGGGTTCCTCAAACTCAGCATATACAGTGTTTAATATAAGCATTTTCTCTTCAGAGCTGATCCCTTTAGATTCCTGATTTCAGTGATTGACACTGTCACGTGTGCAGTTACTTAAACCTGAAGCCCAAGAATAATTTTTCCCCTTTTTTTCTACCTTCTGTATCTTATTCATCACCAAATCCTATCAGTTCAATCTCCTAATTACTCTGAAATACATCTGCTTCTCTCAAGCTCCACTCCCACCATCTTAATTCAATTTATTTTATATTCTCAGATCTAAAAATAGCTTTCTAAGTGTGTTTCCTCATGACATTTCTCAAACCTTTTTGTCTTGGGACCTCTTTAACACCCCTAAAAAATTATTGAGGATCCAAAGGAACTTTTGTTAATGTGAATTATATACTCATTTAAAAATTAAAACAAATATTTAAAACACAAGAATATATACGCACATATTCCATTATGAAAGCAAAGACATCAAAACATGTCATGTCTCTGAAAAACTCCACTGTACAATAATGAAAGAATGAAAGTGAAAAAGGCAAATAATGATACTGTGAAAATGGTTTTGACCTCACAGATCCTGAGTCTTAATCCTTAGATCACACTTTGAGAATCACTGATCTAATCTTTTTTCTAAACAGTATCCAGAATGATCATTTAAAAATGAAAATCTGATTGTTACTTCTTTTCCATTTACCTTGGCAAAAATCCAAAATTGTTATTGTGGCATGTAAGACATCACAAAATCTAATCCTTTCTTACATCATCAGATTATCTAGTACTGTTAAACTTTCCCTTAAAGTTTTTGTCTTCAGCCATACTGATCTATCTTCTGATCATCTCAGAAACATGCTATTTCTTTCCTGTCTCAGGACCTTCAAACATGGTATTTCTTGTGGCTTATATGTTCTTCCTCACCCATCTATTCTCACCCCCTTATACTTTTTCCTTACCCTTGCCTAGGTCACTCCTCATACACATTCTGTAGTTCTCAGCTTTTAATTATCATTTAATTTTCACACCCTTTCCCTATACTAGGCCAGATCTCTGTTATATATTCTTTGAGCACCTTTACCTCTCCTTTTCCATTTATTCTAATTCTAGCTGTATATATGCTTAATATCTGTGATTATATGTCTGTCTTGTGTGTTCTAGCCTTGTAGTATATAAGGTCTAAGAGAACAAAATCAGATGTGCCTTGTCTTACTAATATTTCCTTAGTATGTGGTAGAGTGATTGACCATCCTAGGAGTTGAGTAAGTATTGGTTGAATAAATGAACATCTATACATTTACTCAGGTTTTCTAATGGGAAATGTTTGCTTTGAAACATTAAGAATACACACTCCCAAATTGGAATCTGGCACTTTATCAATGTTCCTGCATCCATTATGCTCTAGCATCACTTAAATAGGACAGTTCCATGGAGAAGACATGGGTGGCTAGAGTTTCTGTGGTTAATGCTTCTTATTTGGAACTTACAGTATGACTATTTAAAGTATTTCTGCTTCATTGATTTCCCACCTGAAAATTGGAAGATTTTAGCTGTTTCAGAGGGCATAAAAATATCAGACATTTTATTTAAACCTAGAAATATATACACTGTAGCTATTGTTGTAATGTTTTTATTTATATTTTTTATATGTTAAATTTTTCTCCTTTTTATTTTTTTCAGCGTTACCGAACTCCATCTAGATCCAGATCAAGGGATCGTTTCAGACGTAGTGAGACTCCTCCACATTGGAGGCAAGAGATGCAAAGAGCTCAGAGAATGAGGGTATCAAGTGGTGAGCGGTGGATCAAAGGGGACAAGTAAGATTTAACTATATTTATTTCAAATGTAGCGACAAGTACTGTTTTTAACTATTATACATTTAAATTATTTATAACCATTTCAATGTTTTAGAATATCATTTTAGCTAAGAATGGACATCCATCTTTTCCTAATAAAATTTCAAAAAAAAAATTTTTTTTTTTTAGGAGTGAATTAAATGAAATAAAAGAAAACCAGAGAAGCCCAATTAGAGTAAAAGAGAAAAAAATCACTGATCACAGGCATGTCTCTGAGAGCCCAAACAGAAAAAGTGAAAAGGAAAAGAAAGTTAAAGACCATAAATCTAACAGCAAAGAGAGAGACATCAGAAGGAATTCAGAAAAAGATGATAAATATAATAAAAACAAGGTGAAGAAAAGGGTCAAATCTAAAAGTAGAAGTAAAAGCAAAGAGAAATCCAAGAGTAAGGAAAGAGATACAAAGCATAATAGACATGAAGAAAAGAGGATGAGGTCAAGGAGTAAAGAAAGGGATGAAAATGTTAAAGAAAAAGAAAAGTCTGATTCTAAAGGAAAAGATCAAGAAAGGAGTAGAAGTAAAGAGAAGTCTAGACAGTTAGAATCGAAAAGCGATGAGCATGATCATAATAAAAGTAAGGAAAAGGAGAGACGTGCACAGTCCAGGAGTAGAGAACGTGAGATAACTAAAGGCAAACATGGTTACGATAGTAGAACAAGGGAAAGAAGTAGAAGTAGGGACAGGAGCAGAAGAGTGCGATCCAGAAGCCATGACCGCGATCGCAGCAGAAGCAAGGACTACCACAGATACAGAGAACAGGAGTACAGGAGAAGAGGAAGGTCACGGAGCCGAGAGAGAAGAGCTACACCAGGAAGATCGAGAAGTAAAGATAGAAGGAGGAGGAGGAGAGATTCACGCAGCTCAGAGAGAGAAGATAGTCAAAGCAGAAACAAAGAAAAATACAGAAACCAAGAAAGTAGGAGCTCACACAGAAAAGAAAATTCTGAAGGCGAGAAGAGAATGTACTCTAAAAATCGTGATCATAATAGCTCAAATAATAATAAGGAGAAAAAGGCTGATAGAGATCAAAGTCCATTCTCAAAAATAAAACAAAACAGTCAGGACAGTGAATTAAAGTTTACCACATTGAAAAATAAAGAGGATGAGAAGAGCAGATCCTCAGTGGAAAAAGAAAACCAAAAATCAAAGGGTCAAGAAAATGATCATGTACATGATAAAAATAAAAAATTTGATCATGAATCAAGCCCTGGAACAGATGAAGACAAAAGTGGATGAGTGAGTTGTATAAATTTCTTATTTTCATTCTGTCTCAAATTTTAAGTTTTAGAGACTTGCTGATGAATCTCCTTTATGTTGTTTTTGTCTTTTCATTGTTTTCGGGTCTTTTATGTTTGTCTTTTTTTTTTTTTTTTTTTTTTAACATGGACTTTATTGAGTTGATCTTTTGATAATCTGCAACCTGGATAATTTGTACTGCTAAAGTTTTAATAAACTTGAAATGAGAAAAACACTTTGGTGTAATACTGTGTGCTGTGTTTAACTATTTCATGTATGCAATTTTGTATTGCAACAATCAGCCATTAGCAAACATTCTACCCCTTAATTTGTGTGATCAACCATTTAGAAGCAAGTATAACTGATTGTTGGAATACATTGTTATAAAAGCTTGTGTTTCTTGTGATTTAAGAAGCCACTAGATGTAAGTCTAGTATAGATTTTCTGATTGCATTTATAATAGAGGCTTGCAGCAGCAGCTTTTAATAATACAGAAGCAAGATTCTAATAACTTGAGATCTTAAGTCATCACTTTAGATTTTATAGTGCTTTATTATATTTAGTTATTTATATTATACTTTGTTACTCTTTAGTTCTACTGTAGCTTGCTTTATATTAATATTTTTTCTATATACTTTTGTTTTACTTAACTGTCCATAAAAATAGTTGAGTATTTTTTTTTCAGTTGCTTTACTGATTGAGGTTGACTTGGCTGTTATACAGCATCTGACAAGAACTATAGCTTGGATTATAATTCTCAATTTATTTTGTTTTTGGTCTGAAGAGATGAAACCTTTGCTTTTTGAGAACATCGTTTTATCATTAACCTTCTCCAAAATGAAAAAAGTACTTTTCTCACTAAAACATACCACTTGTACAACTCTTTAACTTAGATTCTAAAAATTGTTGGTATTAATACATTAACTTAAAGATTTCTCCTTTTTGGCCACTGATCTATATAGAGTTGAATGTTAACTCTGCATGGTTGTTGTTGTTTGTTTTTTATTTTTAACTTAGTAATTTCTCTAACTCCCATAGCTGTGAGTTTCAAATGGCAAGAAAATGCATCTTTTCTATATCTGTATCACAATAGGTTGTAGCATGTTTATGACTCTGGTTTCTTTCTATTCAGGTGGCTTTATACCATTACTGTTAACATTATTTTAACTTAGCATATATAACATTGCCACATAGAGTAAAATAGAAAGTTGCAAAATTTGATAGCTTACAGAGTTAAACATTAAAGATATCTAAAGTCCATTTTGAATTTTATGTATTGTATATTGCTATTTTTGTGATGTGTAGCCTTTTATTCTGTAATTTTTCTTCTAAATAAAATATTGAACATCCAGCAAACACAGAACCTGCCTCATTTGAAAAGAAATTTCAGAATTCTAATTAATAGTAGCTTCTAGAATATTTTGTACTTTAACATTTGTCAATATAGTGTCAACTATTACCACAATAGCTTCTTGGTAAACCTAGTAGCTGTTCAATGCTATTTGTACTGAGCAAAGCGATGCTTAACAATACTATTTCCCGTCATTAATACAGTAATGATACATTTGGCATTGTGGTAGCTGTTTGCATAATGAATAGGCTAATGATTATAAAATTGTTTAGAATATCTTGAAACAAATATCCAAAGTGGAGTCTTTCCAAATTTTTTTTCCTGGTCATAAAAGTGATAGATACTATAATTCAGGGTAATTGATTCCTTAGCTTTGACCTCAGACCCACCTCTAGAAATAACTGAGCCTTAAATGCCCAAGTTGTATAATTTGTTATATATTTTAAGTTTATTATTTGTTTTAAATTCAGTAAATTGCATTTTAAGAATCTTATAAACTATTTGAGCTTCAAGAAAGGTGCTATTTAAGAAAGGATTTCTAATAAACAATTATCTTTAAAAAGAAAAACCAATGCTGAGTAAAAATACTTCTGTATTGTCTGGTCCCAGACCTTTATCTACAAGAATTATAGGCAAATAAATGGGGAAAAATTTAGTAATTTCTATAAGCAGTAGTCTCCTATTTCAGTTATTAAAAGAGCTAGTCCATGCTAAGCATTATTTATAGGCCTTTTAAGTTTCGTTAGCTGTTTTTACAATAGAACAGATAATGGTGAAGGAGTTAAGATGAGAGATGACAATCAGATTTTATATTCAGAATAGAACATTTAGGAAATGATTAAATATCATAAACTGTACCTCAGATTTGTCTTTGTATCTGGATAGCACGCAGCTCAAATGGTCCTTTCCTTCCATTACATTTTTTATAAAGTTGTGCTGTCTTAATCATTACTTTGAGTACACTCCTTTTCTAAAAGTCAGCCAATTCTTTCTTTCTTTCTTGTCAAATTGATTTTATAGTTATGTTTGAGCTTACAGGTTATCTCAAAATATCCTTGACTTAACATCCTCTTAAAGTTTATGTTTAAATGGGTTTGTCTTAATTGGCAATATCTGAGAAATTTTTTCATGGTTATTATTTTGCATGAATGATTTTTCTGGGTAAACCACCATCAGCCACAGAAATGGGCATAGCACAAAGATTAATGTTAATGAGCAGTAGAGAAGATACTGGGTTTAAAATACGTTTAAATTTTTGTTAGACTTCATACATAAACCATTGTAGTTTCTAATTTTCTTAAAGCCCTTGCAGAAGTTTCTAATAATTTGATAAATGTATCTTTGCACAGGGGTGATACTGATTCATACTTGCTTTCCTGAATGGCCTTTAATTCTTGTCCCCAGTAGAAGATAGGAAACTGAAATGTAAAAATTCCTAATATTATGGACAAGAACACATCAGGTTTCTTCTATTTTAAGCAATGGTATTAACTGAAAGTTCTAATTTGTTTCCACATTAGTATATGAAATAAGTTATTATGTTTTTTAGTAAGTACATTGTGCTTCAGTCTGGATGGCAGTTTTTCATATCACCTTAGAACCTTTTTATAGTATATTTCTGTAGAAACTTGTTTTCTTTACCTTCACTAGAAGGTACTTTAAATATACACCATACAGTTTATTATTATAAAGAAACAAACATGGATATTTTTCTGTCTCCTTTTGTCTTGTTTACTATAATAAGTTTAGTATTCATACAGTTATAGTTGAATAAAGTCTCCAAGGATTGTAGTTTATAGCCTGTTCATTGTGAAAAGGTGTGTTTTGTTGCAAATACTTGTTTAAACATATAATAAAAAATAAACTCCAGGAAATGCAGTATTGGCTAACACCTGCCCATAGTGGACTTCCCAACTGCCTTTAAAGGATTCAGACAAATGCAAACTCTGGCCTGCGGTGTTACACAAGAAGTAAATATTAAAGTAAAAGAAAAATCAATAAATTGTTAAAAGTCCATCAGCAACATTGGAGAAGGTAGTTGTTGAGGGTTTTGATTGTATTTAGGTATAGGAGGGAGTAGTTGGTTTGATTTGTTTCTTCCCCCTTTTTCTTAAAGCAAATTCCTGTGTTTACCAAAAGCATGTGCTGTATATTTTGTTCCCCTTTGTATGTTTATATTATTTTGAAGGATTGATAAATGAATTGGGTATTTGTATGTGGTGATGTTAAAAGTTGTGGCTCCTCTCTTTGTTGAAGGGAAAAACAAATGAAGTTAATGCACTTCTTTTCCTAGCTCAAAGTCACTGTGATGTATATTTTTTTAATAAAATTTAAGAATAAAGCTGTTGTCACAATTGTAAAATTAGTTTCAAAATGCTGCTTCTCTTATCAGTCTAGTAACATAAACTGTTTTCTGCAAACTGCATTTTATGGGATTTAAACTCGGAAACTGTATCAACTTTTATAGTTAAACATTGTATTAAATAAACTGTAAAAAGTTTGTTTTGTATTTTTAAAATTGTATTAGTTATTCAGCCTTTATTTTTATTAAGAGCTAAATGAAGATAAATCAACTAAAATATACTTTTATTTTACCCATGGGGATATAGAATTTGTATTAGGAAAAAACTGAGCAGAGTTTAACAATACTGAGCTTCTTTAAGAATTTAGCCAGCAGTGACAATTTCCAGAATGTTTGGGAAGAAGTTCTGTTGTAAATGTATAATCATAATGCTTCAAATTGCAATGTATCTTTGCCTCAGCAAACTTTTAAGGTTACACTTGGAATTTGCATTGCTATCTACTGGAATGCCATTTTTTGCTTTTTAATTCCTCCAAATTTATCAGCATTGGGAACACTGTATTATATCCTGCACCTGCCAGTTTTAGTGTAACACTGTTGTAAAGCCATATAAATGTTAATTGACTTGTAAAAAAGTTGACTCTGGTTTTTGGTTTCTTGTTTAGTTTTTATTTAAACTGGACATATTTAGAGAAAATGCACCTATTTGAGAGCTAGTCACAGAAAATATAGCCAGTGGTTTGTATGTATTATTAACAGGTGAATATTAATTAAACTTTCAAATTCTGGAGTGTTTTTAAATGCTTTATTTAGCCAGGAGAATATGTAAAATGTGAGTGCTTCCTCATAGACTGTGCAAACTGTGTATTAAAATGCTTTTAGTATCAATTTGCTTTTTCTATTTTCATTGCTTTCTAGGTTTCTTTCCTAAACATTTCCCAATCTAATACTGTATTTTTGTTTTCAGTGCTGATTCATAATTTTTACACTTTTTTCCTCCCTCAGAGTCCTCTCAGTACCCCACATTTCTTGGTTCTAGTTTACATCTTTGCCACAAATTTTAGCTATGAGTTTCTTCATCAAATCAGATTAGAACAATTTTATTTCCACTGCTCTGAGTTTGATTTGCCAGTTCTTTTCACTGAATTGTTTTGTGATTAATTTTAAAACTGCATTAACTTTTTAATGTTTAATGTTTCTACTCTAGTAGAAAACCCAGCCCAGTTGAAAATAAATCCGTTTATTTTGGCGGGGGGGAGGGGGGGACAAAGTAGTGCTCTGGCTGGGAATGAAACCCAGGCTGCGGTGTTGAGAGCGCCGAAGCCTAGCCACTGCACCACCAGGGAACCCCTGTCTTCAGTGTTTTATGTTATCCTTCACAGCTATTTTGGAGAAACTTGTTTCCTGTTTTATACTGTGAAAGCAACTTTATTTCAAATCTAGTAATCACCCCCAAATAATATGCTTCCTAGAACAATTTAAAGGATACATGACAGCGTCCCGGACTTAATTCATTATGCCTTTGCCTCTTAGTAATTTTAACGTAGTGGCAACCCTAGGCAAAAAGAAACAAAAAAAACAGTTCTGTTAAATAATTAAGTAAAAATAGCTGAAGTATGCCCTAACAACTTAGTAGCCTTGTGAAAAAATGTTTATTTCACTCTTAACCACAATTAGGTGTTAATGAGATGTGTACAACTTAGTCATTGCACTACTTTAATTAGATTGGATGCCATCTTCCTCTTTCTTGTACATTAATTTTATGCTGTACTTGCACTTTATCCCAGCAACTGCTAAACTATCCAGATTTACAAAGATAGAATGTCATCAAAAGGGATGACACACTTAATGTGTTGAAACAACTAGCTCAAACTAGTAATACTTGTGGTGTCCTATAGATATCAAATACTGTTTCCCTGCAAAATTTTAAAGTATTCTACCAGCTGTGCCTTTGTGAGTTCACTATGGTCCCTTAGAATACTTTGGGAATCAATGTATGTAGTGTTATTTTTAATAATCAACTACAATATTCCTTTAACAGGATTCGTATGTTAAACCTGGGATCTATAAACCCTGAAACTGGTTCAGGATGATGACTTTGCCTGCAGAATCACCTATGCTGTTTTAAAATATGTGTAGGTGGCCATCCTTGTCCCAGGTATACTTAACCATATTTTGGGTATAGGTGAGAGTCACTGTCCTATGTGTAGCCTATAAGGGTGTTGTGAAAGTCTAGAAATTGCATGTAGAATATTGGGGTGGGGAATAGTATACCTTACTGCTGAAGGAGCTAAGTGTATCAGATTCTGAGGTTCGTGACATGAAATATTTTTGCTGTAAGAGAGAATGATGGTCTGTAATTTATACCTATTCCCAGCATTCCCATTTGTAGAAATCTATCTCAAAGGTACACTGATGAAAATATGAAACAAATCTGTTTGTTCCAGACATTTTTAATAGCAAAGACTGATTAAAAATTTTTAATATTTCTTGGTATGATACCGGTTGAATAAACGTACATGCAATAAAATGCTATGCCAGTTGGAAGAGGAATGAGTGTCTTTATGATGCTCTGATGTGCTCTCTAGGATATAGTACATGAAAAAAACAAGGATCCTTTATGTGAGAGTAAAATACAAATTTGTGTGTGTAGGTGTGTGCGTTTATTTTTTTAAACAGGCAAAGGACAGTGAAAAGAACCTAGTTTTGGGGGAAGTAGGGGAGAAAAATATTTGTGTATGATATACCTGGTGAGGGGTTAATATCTGTAATCTGTAATATGTAATGAACTACAATAACAAAAAAGGAACTGATGAAAATCCTCAAAAAGACTTGTGTAGACATTTCTCCAAAGGTGATACACAAATGACCAACAGATATAAGAAATGCTCAACATCACTAAGTAGGAGAATGCAAGTCAAAACTACAATGAGACTGCACCTCATATCCATTGGGGTGGTTTCTATTAAAATAAATGTGGGTGAGGACGTGCACCCTTGTGCAATGTTGGTGGGAATGTGAAGTGGTGCCGCTCATATGGAAAACTGATGGTTCCTCAAAAATTTTTAAATAGCATTGTCATGGTACAGCAATTACACTTTTGAGGATTGCAAAAGAATTGAAAGCAGTGTGTCAAAGAGATACTTGCACACCCATGTTTATAACAGCATTATTCACAACAGCCAAGAGGTAGAAGTAGCTCAAGTGTCCATTGATGAAAGAATGGATAAAGAAAATGTATATGCATATGATGTAATGTTTTTCAAGAAAATACAGCTTTTTATTGTCTTGGATGCAAATATTGTTTTCAAACATATATGTAATAGGCTTAAAAAAGGAAGGAATTCTGACACATGCTACAACCTTAGGTGAACCTTGACATTATACTAAATAAGTAAAAGAAGCTAGTCACAGATAAATATAATTTTACATAATGACGTATCTAGGGTGGTCAAATTCATAGAAATAAAGTAGAATGGTAGTTGATGGGAGGGGGAAATGGAGTGTTGTTGAATGTGTATGTAATACAGAGTTTCAGTTTTACAAGATGACTAAGTTCTGGAGATAGGTTACACAACAATATGAATATACACGACTAAATTGTATATTCAGAAATGGTTAGGGGGTTCCCTGGTGGTGTAGTGGCTAGGCTTCAGCGCTCTCACCGCTGCGGCCTGGGTTGGATCCCTGCTCAGGAAACCAACCAAAAAAGAAAAAAAATGGTTAAGATGGTAAAATTTGTGTTCTGTGTTTTCTACCCCAATAAGATTTTTTTCAAAGGAGCAGGAAAACGCAATTTATAAAAAGCCATTGAGGGAGCTCCCTGGTGGTGTAGTGGCTAAGGCTTCAGCGCTGTCAACGCTGCGGCCTGGGTTCGATTCCCAGCCAGGGAGCTACCCACATTAAAAAAAAAAAAGCCATTGAACTTGTGTATTAAGGTGGTCACCTGACTACATGTAGAAGAATTATTTCAAGTGACCTTAAAATGTGGTAATTTGCACGTCTAGTGAGATCCACTAAAACACAAGTCATAAATTGCATTCAGTGATCATTGTTAGTAATAATATTGGTAATATCTGAAACTAAAACTTAATGATAAATGAGTACATAAATTCCTGAGAACTATTTGAATTAAGTACTGATAATGGTACCTGTGTAAACCTTGAAAATATGCTAAATAGGCCAGACACAAGGCCACAGTATGGTTCCATTTATATGAAATAACCACAGTAGGCAAATCCATACAGACAAAGTAGATTAGTGGTTGCCAGGGACTGTGGAGAGGGTAGGTGGGGAGTGACTCCTTAATAGGTACAGGGTTTCCATTTGGAGCAATGAAAAGGTTCTGGGACTGGATAATGGTAATGGTTATACAATATTATGAATATATAAATGCCACTGAATACATATTTTTAAAGTGCCTAAAATTATACATTTTATGTTGTGTGTGTATCAAAATTTTTAAAAAGAATGAGTTAACTTTGAATGGTGAAGATCAGATCTAACTGTACTTAGAAGAAGAGCAGCTTTATTAATATTATAAGCATATAATTAACATTTGTAGCTCATATTAGTTACAATTTAGTCTCTCAATCTTAAAAACACACTTTGCTACCATGTAAAACCTAGTTTTCCCTTAGACTTTTGAAAATTACATTTTGATCCCTGAGAGTTATAAAAAGGGAGCTGGACTCCAGTGCTATCATTTGCCTGATAGCTAGGTCCAAATCCACCTCTGCCCATAAGAACTGGTCTACGGCCACCTCCAGGTCCTTCCTGTACAGCTTTTACAAGAGGATAAATACATTTATTTGTTGAATCAGACTCAAGTTCAATTACTTCTCTGGCATAATCCTGAAATTCTTTCTCCTTTTCAGCCACAAGAGCTTCAGTAAGTCTGCAATACTCTAATTCTGCTTGTTTTGCTTGCTTTGCATTAAACTTATTTTTGGCCTGTTGGGGAAAGAAAGAAAATACAAATTTATTTTGGTAAACAAGATCAAGTTTTAAATAAACACAGCATTTGAAGTTGTAGATAGGATTTTTAAAATTCATTGATACTTGACAAGTTGACTTAATAACTATATAGTTTATTTCAAAAACTCACCCGTGCTTCTCACAGTACTTGTACCATCATGCTCAAAAGTCGTGGCTCAATGAAACTTACCTTAATAGTCTTACGTGATGATATATCTTCAAACAATACAGCAAAATAGTTAAAAGCATGAAATTTAGATAAACATCAACCAAGTTTAGAATCCTGTTTCTACCATTTATAACGCGTACTTTGGCAAGAGTAGAAGACATACCAATCACTGTCCCCACGCATCGACTATTTTGAAGGAAGGAACTCAAACCCACGGTCCTAAGTCATCCCAACATACCGACATACCCAGCCACACAAGATTAAATCAGCAATGAATATCTGAACTAAGTTAAACCAATTACATTGTCTGTTTCCCAAATATTTGTAGTTGGGACAGGGGGCATTTGTCAGTGTTAGGCTGGGTGGAATAAGTAAGTACTCCAAGCAATCTACCAAAACCAATCTATCAGCATTTCATAATTTTTTTTCTTTTAACTTTATATTTACAAAAACGTCCTATTTACTGCTTATATGAGGTAATTTCAATAGCTTTTTAAAAAATTCTATGCAGTTTTAGTTGATTCTTAATTTTTGTCTTCTCAGCATTTTAAGAAATGCTGAACTGGTCAAAAATTGATTTTTGTCTACTTATGAGTATATTTAATATTCATAAAAATATTTTTCAAAATCAGTAACCAGCATTTCAGCATAATAGCCCAAACCTGGTATCTACTGTAAATAGAAATTAGGAGAAAATAGAGCAACCATTTGAATATAGAATACCAAATTTTCATTACTGAGTGATGCAATTCAAACTTAAGGTTTACATTCTATTTGTTAGATTGGTGACAGAGTACCAGCAATTTGAAAAATTAGAAAATGACATTTGATAAGCTTGAGAAAAAATCAGAAAAGGCTAAAATCTATCTCATCAAAGGTAAAATACTATAATGTGGGGTCTTAACAAGAAGTAATTGGGATAGGTTGATTTGGTGGTAGTTTGTAGAAAAATATTGAGGGAACATGGAGAAACATTTGAAGTACAGAAAGGAAGTGACAATGGAAGGAAAAGATTACATAATGGATCGTATGATTAGTGCCTCAAATTTGATAAGCACTAAGTATATGAGGGCTGTCTGGAAAGTATCCAGCCATGTAATATGAAAACTAGAGGCATTTATGGCTGGATTTTTTTCTGGACAGTCTTAATAGATACAAATTCTAAAGAAACTTAAAATAATGGTTAAAATCCTAAAATTTATAACCAGGGGGTTCCCTGGTGGTGTCGTGGCTAGGCCTTGGCATGCTCACCGCCACGGCTTGGGTTTGATCCCCACTCAGAGAACCGACCAAAAAAAAAAAAAATCAGTTTAGAACCAAGGTAACAAACCTATTTTCCACCTTTTTGAAAGATGCTAGAGAGCTAATTATTTTGAAAACTGGAAAATAAAGTGGAAGAATCTAGTACTGTCTTTCCTTTAAAAATTGTACCTCAAGGAAACCAAATTATTGATCATGAAAAGGTTTTTAAAGACATCAGCAAATGAATCAGAAGGAATGAGAGAAAATCAACATTTTGCCACCTCATGGATTAATTAAGAGCTTTAGGCAATGATCGTCAGAGGCTGTTCATATCACAGAAAGTGAGACAACAGTCATTATTATGTGCCTTCTAAAGGAAGTATGCAATACCACATATGAGGAATTTCACCCAAAAAATGAACCTGAATCTGACCTCAACTAGGTTTTATATGAAACGAAGGGAACACATTGAACTACACCACTGGGATCCAATTAGCAAAATCCAGACTAATAATTCTAAAAAACAAGAAACCCAGTTTCTTCAATAAATAAATTGTAAGACAAACACAATAAAGATAAGAAGGGAAAACTTAGGTCAAAATGGATGGGGTTACATGAGGAGTTACAGATTAAAAGAGACTTGAAAAACATACCAACCAAATGGAATATATGGACCTGATTCAGCCAACACAATTTAATAAGTATTCATGACACAGTGTGGGAGAATTTGAAACACTGAACGTTTATTGTTTTAGATGTGGTAATGGAATTGTGATTAGGTTAATTTCTAAGGAGTCCCTGAGTGTTAGAGACACATGCTGAAATATACATCAATAAAATGATGTGATCGCTGGGATTGGCTTCAAAATAATATGGCAGATCCTACTTCTAATAACGGCTGCATGAGGAAGTTGGCTAATTTCCCTCCACAGGGAGCAAGTTTATTGTTAATAATTACTAAAATCAAACATTTCAGAGCACTAGAAAGTGACCACGCGCAAGCAACTATTTGAGAAGTGTTTTTTTCGTGAAAAACTGCTAAATCAGGTAAGAACTGTAAGTTTATGGCATTCTTGTCTGGAGTGCATTGCTATCCCTCCAGGTTAGGTGAAGAAAATTTGCAAATTTACTGCACAATGATGGCACATTCCATTTGGGTCGGCAGCTCAGCAGCTAGATACTGAAGTGGGAGGTTCTGGAAGTGAGACGATACAGGCTGAGATGATAAACTCTACAGACATCCCTGACTGACTGATTAGTACACATTCACACAGGAGACCCCAGGGAGCTTATCAAACATTAAAGGCCTCCAGGAAATGATAAATTTGCTGTTCTTTAGAATAACATCCTCAGCCCACAAACAGCTTATGCAGCACAGGGTTACGTAAAAGCATTACTGGCTGAAGGTGTCTGAACATAAACCGTACCCACATTACGGGTTGACTGTTAATGCCAGTACAGTGAGAGCCAGGCTTTAAAAAACAAACATGAGCAGAGACATTAAAGGCTACCTACTGTGGTGAAGATAGATTACACAGGTTGGGTGCAGGGAAAGTAACTGCCTACTAAAACAAAAAGCAGAGTTCCCTGGTGGTGCAGTGGCTAAGGCTTCAGCGCTGTCAATGCTGCGGCCTGGGTTCGATTCCCAGCCAGGGAACTACCCACATAAAAATAAATGAATAAAACAAAAAGCAACAACTCTCAGAACCATCTACAATATATACTATTATATATATACAACGTCAAGTTTTCAATTTAAAATTATTAGACCTGCAAAGAAACTAGAAAGTGTTAAATCATTCTAAGGAAAGAAAGCAACTAACTTTGAGGGGAACTATATACTGAATTTAGCAATTAGATTTCAAAGCAGTTACTATTATGAATATATTCAATAAATTAAAGGAAATATCAGTATGAGTAAATAGGAAAACTAAACATAAATATTAGAGAGACTATAAAAAAAAACCAAATGAAAACTGTAGAGTTGAAAGTTAAATTGAAATGAAAAATTCACTATATGAGTTCAACACCAGAATCAGTGACTATGAAGACAGATCAATAGAAATTGATCTAAAGAACAGAGAGGAAAAAAAAGGGATGAAAAATGATAATGAAAAATGAACAGAGCATCAGAAATCAGTGGTATAATATCAAAAGTCTCTTTATGTGTGTAAATTGGTTCCCTGGAAAAAAAGAAAGAAAAGAATGGGGCAGGAAAAATATCTGAAAAAATAATGGCCAAAAACCTTCCACATTTGGTGACATCAATTGGCACATCCAGGAAGTACCACAAACCCCAAATAAGATGAACACAAGAAAAATACATCATAGTTAATCTGCTGAAAGCCAAAAATAAAGAGGGAGTTCCCTGGTGGTGCAGTGGCTTAAGGCTTCGGTGCTGGCGCTGTCAGCGCTGCGGCCTGGGTTCGATTCCCAGCCAGGGAGCTGCCCACATACCAAAAAGCAAAAAACAAACAAACAAACAAAAAAAACAAAAATAAAGAAAAGTCTTAAAAACCAGCAAGAGAAAAATAACCAACACATATAGGGACCAACAATATAATTAACAGAAGCTTTCTAATCATAAACAATGGAGGCCAGAAGACACAAATGACATGCTCAAAGGACTGAAAAAGATACCCAATGATTTTATATCCAATGAAATGAAGGCAAGAGAAAGACATTATCAGAAAAACAAACTGAAAGAACTTATTGCTAGCCCACCTGTACTATAAAACATACTAAAGAAAGACTTCAGGCTGAACAGAAATGGCCAATAAGCATATGAAAAGATGCTCAACATCATTAATCATTAGGGAAATACCAGTTAAAACCACAATGAGATACCACTTTAAACCCATTACAATAGCTATTATAAATAACAATAAAACCAACAACAGTAAACCCAACAATTGGCACCCTTGAACACTGTTGGTGGGAATGCAAAAAGGTACAGCTGCTGCAGAAAACAGTGTGGTCGTTCTAAAAAAATTAAACACAGAATTACCATATAACCCAGCAATTCCACTTCGAGGTATACTAACAAAAGAACTGAAAACAGAAACTTGAATAGGCATTTGTATACCAATGTGCACAGAAGCATTATTTGCAATAGTCAAAAGATGGAAACAACCCAAATGTCATTGATGAATTGCATGGATGAACAGAATGTGGGTATTTTCAGTGGAATACTATTCACCCTTCATAAAAATGAACTCTGACACATGCTGCAACATAAACCTTGAAGACGTCATGCTAAGTGAGATAAAAGACCAAAAGGACAAATAGTGTATGATTCCACTAATATGAGGTACCTGGAATAATCATATTCATAGAGACATACAGCAGAACAAAGGTTACCAAAGGTCGGGAGGGAGGGAGAATGGAGAGTTGCTGTTTAATGGGCACAGAGTTTCAGTGTAGGAGAAAGAAACCATTATGGATATGGAGAGTGGTGACAGTTGCATATAGATGTGAATGTACTCAATGCCTCTGAACTGTACACTTAAAATGGTTAAAATGGTAAATTTTATGTTACATATATTTTACCACATTAAAACAAATTAGTTAAAACTCAGGAGGGGGGGAAGCTAAATATAAGGTGATGGAAAGAGAAGTCACATTAAGTGGTGAACTTATTATACATCAAGTTGACATGCACTGTAGAATTGTATGCCTGAAACCTATGTAATCCTTGCTAACAGATGTCACCCCAATAAGTCTAACAATAAAAATGAATTAAAAAACAAACAAACAAACAAAAAACTCAACGATAAGAAACCAAATAACTCAACTGAATAATTAGTAAGATTTGAATAGTCACTTCCCTAAAAAAGGCACACAAATGGCTAAAAGAGGACATGAGATGTTCAACATCTTCAGTCATTAGGGAAAGGTAAAGTAACACCATGAGATACCATACACTAGAATGGTTACAATCTAGGATGACAATATCAAGTGTTAATGAGGATGTGGAGCAACTTGTCTTCATATACGTTGCTGGCAGAAACAGAAAATGGTACAGCCATGTTGGAGAACAGTTTTTAGTCACAAATGATTGAACGCCAGTTCCTCAATACATGTTCTAAAATCTCTAGTTCCCGTACTCACCTCAAACATGAAATCTGAGATCCCACTCAACATAGCCTCTGGGTTATAGTTATAAAGCGGGGGAGACGCAAAACTAGGATGATAAACATCATGGCAGCCATATGCATTCGGATCTTCTTTCATACAAATAGATACCAATCAAGTGTAAATATTTGTGCAAAAGACATAAACCTAGTACAGGAACTTCAGTACAGATAAAAACTAACACTTCACATTTCTTCTATATTTTATTGTATCAGAACCCTAATGACCATCTGATCTTACTTGATAAAGGAAGCAAGCTGCTTGGGAAACAGAAAATTAGCATAACCCTATATCACATATGTATTCCTAAAATAAGTATAAATATTTAGGAATAATTACCATTTGCTGAATATGAGCATCTTGAACTTCTTGCTGTTCTTTATCCGCTCTGCGTTTTTTCTCCTTTTCATGCTCCAGGAAAATCTGATCTGCTTTCAGGACAGCCAGCAAATGTTCTTTAGCCTCTATTTTTCTTTGTCTTTCTTCTTCTTCTTTATTTTTCATCTAGTGTTAAAAGCCAAAGAAAAACATTAAAATGGGTTTAGCAACCAGTGCTCTCTAAATAAGGCACAGAAAGCTCCAAACAAAGTCAGCGAGGAGCAACGCGAGGGCAGAAAACTGTAGGCACCCAGGCTGGTTCCACAAGGCCAGTTTACTTTGATTTTACTCTATTTCCCAAATATCAGAAAACACACAATGAAAACTTACATAGAATAATATTAGTTTAAAAAGAAAACACAGGCACAGGAAAGGATTATTTTTCTTAAGGTAGGGAAATATCGTAGGTAAAAAATTAATTAATACAATGTTTATAACCATCCAATTTAAATGCTGTTACAATGTCATATAGGAAATAAATTATTAAAAAAATACAGAAATGCAATAGGGTAATTTTTACTTGATTTGTCTTAAAAACATTCAAATGAAAAGTATATTACACGAATAACAATTTTTGCATTTCAGATGGCTTTGAAACAAGAGTGTATTACTTTGTATCTATAAATATGTTATTTATAATTGATTATCATGTCATCTTGTGTTAGAAAGTAAACTGTCTGATTTCAAAAATATAGGAAGATAACTCACACGCTGTTTTCAAATCTGCTATTTTTTTTTGTCAGAGAGGCGGAGGGAGTAGACAACTACAGTGAAATGGGCTTAAATTTGTTTCTTTACATTTGTATTGGTCATAATTGAATTGCTTACCATAATGTCTCTATGTTCTGCGATTGCTTTTAATTCTGCTTTGTTTTTTTCATATTTCTCTTTTTCTCTGTTTTCCCATTCAGCCTCTGCTTCTGCAATATCTCTAGCAATAATCAAATCTTCATTGTCAAGTTTCTCTTTCATTAGTCCACTAAGGAAGTTATTTATTCTTTCTCTATGTTCCTCCATTACCCTATAACAAAATAACCATCACACGTCACACCTTCATGAACAGATCTGCTATGGAGCCAATATAATTTAATGGGAGAGTCAAACATTTCCTATAGTCTTATAAGACTATAGGACCCCCATTGCTCCTGACATACATTGATTGTTTTAAGTGGAAATTATTTTTTAAAACTTCATTTTTAAAATAAAGTATGGGTTCCTGGATGGTATAGTGGCTAGGCTTCGGCACTCTCAACGCCACAGCCTGGATTCAATTCCCAGCCAGGGAACTACCCAAAAAATAAAATAAAATAAAGTATGCAGTAGTTCCCCCACCCCATCTGTGATTTTGCTTTCCATGGTCAACCATGGTCAAAAATATTAAATGAAAAATTCCAGAAACAAACAATTCATAAAGTTTAAATTGCACATCACTCTAAATAGTATGAGGAAATCTTGCTCTGTCCTGCTTCGTCTTGTCTTGCATGTGAATCATCTCTTTGTCAATATATCTGTGCTGTATATACAACCCACCTGTTAGTCACTCAGTGGCCATCGCAGCTATCAGATTGAATACTATCCTATTAGAATATGGTATATCATACAGAATATCCAAAGGGAGTAATGCATATAATATGACCTCATGTATGTGTGTGTATATAGGAAATAAAGTGTTAAAATCCTCCATAATGAAAAATATTTTAAAATATTTTATTATACTTCCCTGTTTACTCTAACATTGTAGGCTTGGGCTATAAAATAAATCAAAGGCTTTTCTTTAAATAAAATCATAAAAATGTGTACTAAAAGTCATCAAAATTCTGAATAAATCCATCCTCTCACTATCTCCAAAACTGTGGGTAGGGTGGACTGCTGTATTTTTTAAAGGAATGGGTCATTTTATTTAGAAAATTTGGCAAAAAATTCTTTTAAATTTAGATGTGACAAATTCACTGAATTACTGAGTAAATTTGCAAAGCAACTTGGGAAAAAGGATGAGAAAGGACACAGGGCATGCCTCAAGGAAATTACAGTGTAAAGTGGAGATAAGACTTTTATGCAAATAACTATGCAAGGCCAAAGGTAATAAATGCCATGAGAAAGCTGGAAAATGATATGGACAAATGAAAAAAAAAAATGGTTCCATGGAAAAGGTACTATTTTACGAAGGCTTTCGAAACCAATATTTTAAACACTTTTATTGATTGCCTACTATGTGCCAGGTACTATTCTAGGTGCTGGGACACAATAATGAACAAAAACATTAAAAATCTCTGCCCTCATGGAGCTTCCATTGTATCTGAGGTAGTGGGACAATGAGGAAAAAGAAAGCAGCGACGTAGGGGATGAGGTTGTAAATTTAATCAGGTAGTCAGGGAAGGCCTCAATGAGACGGTACTATTTGAGTAATTATATGAAAGAGCTGAGGGAGGTGAGCATTCTCCAGAGAAGGTACAGCAGAAGTCCAGTGTGAGTGAGGAAGAGCATAACTAAGGCAAGGACAGTAGGAGATGAGGTCTAAGAGGTGAGGCTGGAGGCAGCTGGGAATTGCGTTGTAAAGACCCTAAGTGTGATGATGTAAAGCCATCAGAGGATACTGCCCAAGGGAAAAGAATGACAGAGACAGAAACGAGAGGTACTGCAACTAGCCTCCCACTCTCCCCTCTCTCACCTCATCCCAAACAGCTCACTAGCCTAAGCCATGACCTCTAAACACGATGAACACTTCATTTAAAAAATCTCACTTAGTCCCTCTATTGATCACTGATGGCTGTCCTCTTCTTAATAAAACTCACCTCCTTTGCTGTTTCTCTGGTTTTTCTCCAGTCTCTAGAAACAATTATTTGGTCTTGGCATTATCTTTTTTCTCCAGCTGACCTTCAATAAGGACTTCCCTAGGAACTGTGCCAACTTCATTTGTTACCTACTCACACTCCATGACCTCATCTGTATGCACAGTCCCAACGACCACACACACACACACACACACACATATATATATATATATATATATCAATGGCTCACAGAGCCATCTCCAACTCACACCACTCTCCTAGAGCAGAGACTTCCACTATTTCCAACCATGCACTATTAACAGACAGATGTCCTTGATTTTCCAAGGGAACCCAAGCTCATTTGCCCCAAACAGAAATCAAGTCACTAAAAACCCTACTCATATGTAAAATAATGAGACCTTTATTCCTAACAGCTACTCTCATATCACAACTTCTGATTTATAATAATATCAGATAGCACTTTATTAATTACAAAAATCATTTTGAAAGCTTACCTGTGTGCTCTAGCTTCTTTTTCTTTCATCATTTGTGTAAGATACTTTTTTGCTTTGATAAATTTTCTAATCTTTTCATCTTCCTCCTCTTGTTGCTGCTGTTCTATGGCTTTAATTATATTTTTATCGTTCATGTGTTCCTTGGAGAAAAAAAAACCCTGTGTATTATCCTATCATGAAGAAAAATATCTTTCAATGTGTGAATATCTAATAAGAATCTATCAAATGGTCACAGCTTCTGACCCAGTTATTTCTCTCTCAGGAATTTATCCCAAAAAGATCATCAGAAATGTGCTGTGCATTAGGTTTTATGTATCATGTACTTCATTTCAAAGTTGTTTATAATGGTGAAAAGCTGAAAACAACCTCTAAATATTCAACAATGGAGAAATGGTTAAATAAATTATATTCAGTGACATAGGAAAGATACAAATAATATAATAGGTAAGTGCGGGGGGGAGCAGAATATAAAACACTACATATCATATTTTAGTTCTGCAAATATATAAGGGCTGTCTGGAAAAAAATCCAGCCATAAATGCCTCTATTTTTCATATGCCATGACTGAATACTTTCCATAAGGCCCTCATAATTAAGTACAAGTTTGTAATGTATCTATAAGTGGAAGAAATGTATCAAATGTTAACTGTAGTTATCTCTGTGGTATGACATTATAGTTGACTTTTATATCTTCTTAATACTTTTCTGTATTTCTTTTCAAATATCTTATTTCTATAAAATATGCAATTAAAATAATTCTACATGAGAGAAGGGGCCTCAAATACATGGTGATGGAGGGAATTCCCTGATGGTGTAGTGGCTTAAGGCTTCAATGCTGGCGCTGTCAGTGCTGCGGTCTGGGTTCGATTCCCAGTCAGGGAGCTACCCACATACCAAAAAGCAAAAAAAAAAAAAAAAAAAAAAAAAAAAAAAAAAAAAAAAAAAAAAAAAAAAAAAAAAAAAAAAAAAAAAAAAAAAAAAAAAAAAAAAAAAAAAAAAAAAAAAAAAAAAAAAAAAAAAAAAAAAAAAAAAAAAAAAAAAAAAAAAAAAAAAAAA
>PVJL010006594.1:0-14216 GCA_004026885.1 Lyroderma lyra | reverse complement strand
GGAAAGAGAGCTGACTCTGGGTGGCAAGCACATAATGCAACACATAGACAATGTATTGCAGAATTGTACACCTGGAACTTATGTAATTTTTACTAACCAATATCACTGAAAAAAAAATCTAACAATAAAAAAAGAAAAGGAAAGGTAGTTAAATTCTAATTACAGTAAATCTAAGAATTAAAAACAATGATTTCAGATCAACATCAAAATTAATAATAACAATTCTGAGTTGCAACAAAATGGCAGTGTGAGAGGGAACTCTGAAAAACACCCCTGAAGATTACAACTAATAAAATACCTATACTTCAACCAAGGACTCTCTACACAATGCACAATCACAGCTAGGAAACCCACGCATCTCATTTAGGTAGCTGCAGGCGGGCAGAGGGTTAAACAAAGAAGATATAAAAGGGAAAGAGTGGGATGCCGCTGCGGAGATCTGCACTTGGAACTCTACTGCTGGGGGAGGGTGGAGAAAGAAGGTGGTAGAAGAGCACTCCAGGCCTCATTTGGTCCAAGGGACAAAAAGGAAAGGGGCCCACAGGTGGGGTATGAGATACTACAACTACCTCACTTTGGCCCCAGGAGGTGCAGACCATCCCCAAACCGCAGCGACCATACTTCACTCCAGTTCCCAGAGGAAGGGGAGCAGCTGGTGGCAAGGAGCCACAGAGCAAATGCTCTGGCCAGGAAGGAAAAGGAGAGAGGGGGCTTTGCATGCATTTCTCAGCCCACAACCAGCTGGTCTGAAAGACCAGCATATAGAACTGACCCCAAGGCTCAGGACAGAATCTGCATACAGGGCAATCATGCCTAAACTCCCTGCATGATTCCTGGAGCCACAGGAAGGAAACAAAGCTGCAAACACCCCTCTCCCACAGACCTCTGACCCCTGACTATCAGCAGTGAATACCAAAGAAACTGCAGTAGAGGGTCCAGAGAGACTGCAAATATAAGAAACCAGAGAAAGGCAGCTCTAATTAGAGAGATGGGGACAGATGACTGATCAGAAACAGAGCTCAAAGCAACAATTATAAAAATGCTTAAGGAACTAACTGAATGATAATTTCAACAGAGAAATAGCAAGCATTAAAGAAGACTTACAAACCATTCTAAAGGGTCAGAGAGAGAGAGACAATGACTGTATTAAATGAAATGAAGAATGGAATAAAAGTCACTAAACTAGATAATAATAGAAATGCAAAGCAGTGATTTGCAGGAAAAGTCAGCAGAAAACACCCAGTTAGATCAATTAGAAAATAATTTCCAAAAAAAGAGGATGGATTGAGATTCCTCTGGGACTATCTCAAATGTAAAAATATCAGAACAATAGGTGTGCCAGAAGGAACAGAGGGAAAACAAGGGATTAAGAAGTATTTGAAGAAATAATGAATGAAAATTTTCCTAACCTGGTGAAGAAAATAGACATACAAGTCCAGGAAACACAGAGAGTCCCAAACAAGATGATCCCAAACAGGAACACACCAAGACTCATCATAATTAAAAAGACAAAAGTTAAAGAAAAAGAGAAAATTCTAAAAACAGTATGAGAAATGCAAGTAGTAACTTATATAAGGACACCTACTCATCTCTCAGCTGATTTCTCACCAGCAACTTTACAGACCAGAAGTGATTGGTAGAAAATATTCAACGTGATGAAAATCAAGGATCTACAACCAAGAATAATGTATCCAGTCAGCAAGGTTAGCATTCAAAATTGAAGGATAGATAAAGAGCTTCTCAGATAAGAAAAAGCTAATGGAATTTATCACCACCAAACCAGTACTCCAAAGAATGTTAGAGGGACTTCTTTAAGATGGGAGGAGGGATGGGAGAGTGGGTAAAATAAAGGAAAAGGGTGGAGAAATTTAGTTTGATGGTTAACATAAAATCAAAAGCAACAAAGAAACAAAATTCAGTAAAAAAAAAATTCTATAATCTGAAAAAATACATTATATATAATTTTCATTTAACATTTGAATAGCTAATATAGTCACATGGCACACACATAAAAAATATTTAAGATACATAGTGTAAGGCGTCCTTCCTATATGATCCACTATCTACCTATTCCTAATTCACCCGACCATACTCAGTCACTATGAAATTAGTTCTTAGTTCAGACTTTCTTTTTATACATATACCAGAAAATATACAGATGTATATTCTAACAAAAAAATTTTTTAATAGTCATTATTTTTAAAAACAAAAAATAAAAATCTGTTCTATCAGCGTATGTGTATTTCATTACCCAATCTGAGTTGTTATTAAAATAAGTGCCTTTGAACACAATAGACTGTATATACAGATATATTAGTGTATTCTGTTACTATACATAGAAACCAATTCAAGATGAAATTTATAAGTTGCAACATTTAATCCTCAATATACTCATAATTCAGGGACTACTATGTGCCTAGAACTCTTAATTACGCTTCTATTTTAGGGGTTTTTACTCTTAAAAGCCTGCCATCGGGTTAAGGAGATGCATTAGTCAACATCAAAAGCTAATAAACATACCAAACTGTTAAAAGTGATTAGTTTTGAATGATTTCTTAAAAAATTTATTTTGCTGTTTTTTCTAAGTTTATTGTAATGTTCATACAGACTTTTAATAAGAATAGTATAGCATTAATTAATATAAAATTAATTTTCCTTTTTAAAAATTGAAAGCTTCAGTTCAAAGTCACATAGTAAGTGACAGAGTTAGCATTCAAAACAAGATCTTTCCCATTCCAAAGTGACTTGGAGAGATAAAAATATTGCATCCATGAAGCAAAAATAACATTTTGTGCAAAAAAGAACAGTAAGAATACAAGTGAAACTCTTATAAATTAAAACTTTGATAGCTAAAATTAAAAATTCAATAGAAGGTTTGAAAACAAAGTTGAGGATAACTTTCAAAAAGTCAAACAAAAACCAACAATGACAGGAAAAATTAATTGCCTACCCAAGATTCTTTCTTTCTGCATTAGTAGCAGGACCCAGATTTTGTACATTGTGGCAATACGTTCAGCTAAAAGATTATATTTCTAACCCTTCTTTTCAGCTTGGTGTGACTAAATTATGACCAATGAGACTTAATGAAAATTGTCAAGTGGGACTTCTGGAAAAGTTCTTTAAAGGGAGAACAGATAGTTAGGGCACTCTTTTTTGTCCTTCATCCTTTCTTCTTTCTTGCTTCCTTGAATGTAGACATAAGGGCAGGAGCTTCAGCAACCATTCAGAGCCATGAGGCAACCTTGTGAACAGAAGTCATTTATGTTCCAAGAATAGCGAAGCAATAAAAGTCTATTTTTCAAGAATAGCAAAGCAATAAAAGAGAAGCTATCTCAATTGAGCTAAATCCTCAACTACTGAGCAAAGAGATTTTTAAAAGTCTAAAATTAATAAATCAAGATACATATCTTTAGAAATTAATATATATTTTTAGAATATATACATTATTTAGGATATAATTTCAGAAGGGGGAGGGGGAGGAGAGAGGGGGAGCTAAATATATGCTGATGGAAAGAGAAGTCACACTTGGTGGTGAATTTATTATACAGCAAGTTGACAATGCACTGTAGAATTGTACACTTGGAACCTATGTAATTCTTGCTAACCAATTTCACCCCAATAAGTCTAACAATAAAAATTAAATTAAATTTAAAAATTTTTTAAATGTTTTAAAAAGAATATAATTTCATATCAGAAGATACATAGCTGAAATACCTGGGAAATGATTGCCTCCAAGAAGCAGAAAGGGTAAAGCAAAGAACTACTACTCTTCTTTTAGGCCTTTTGGTATTGTTTAATATTTTAACTTTGTGCATGTATTATATGAGAATAAAAATTAATTTTAAAGAAAAAGATATGAAAATTACAAAATAAATTGCAACAGTAATGATGATTTATTGAGCACATGTTAACAGTGTAGCAGATACCAAACATATATCACCCCATTCATTCCTCACAATAACTTTCATTTTAAGGATAAGAAAATAAATTCATTTGGAAAAAAGGCCACATTTTCTGCTCTTTATGGTTCATGCATGAGAGCACATCTACATAAAACCATTCCAAATGTAGCTCCCCCAAAAGTATACTTAGAAACCCAACTTAATAGCAACTTGTTTTCTACTTCACTATTATTTATAGAAAAACTATGTTAAGAGTTTTAGGCATTGAACTTTATACATATTTTGAAGAGAGGGAGTTCCCTGATGGTGTAGTGGCTTAAGGCTTCCGCGCTGGCGCTGTCGGTGCTGCGGCCTGGGTTCGATTGCCAGCCAGGGAGCTACCCACTTACCAAAAAGAAAAAAAAAGAAAAAAAAAAATACACACACACACACACACACACACACACACACACACACACACATTTTGAAGAGATACTATATTTTCAACTTACAAAAAATAGTCTCCTTCTTTCATTTATCTCTTCTTTTTTCTTTTCTTGTTTTTTTCTCATTTCTATTTCATATAATGAATTCTGTCGCTTTATTTCCTCAGCATCCTTTTCCTCATGTTTTCTCCTTCTTTCTTCTTCCTCTTCATGTTCCTTTATTCTAAAGTAAAAATATAATTAGAACTGAAAGTAAAGTAGAACAGGTTATATTTTAAATAAATGAATTAGATTCTAACCTGGGATGATTTGAAGCTGTAAGGGAGAATTTGTGGATTTTTGGGGAGACAGGAACAGATATATAAAGAGCAGTGATTAAAAATCAAACCCAATCTTGGTTAGCACAGAATTGCAAATATTTTCCTTTCTTTGAAATTTGTTTCATTCCTCACTAAAATTAAGTCCTACACTAGATTCAAATGTTCCTTTTCTTTAGAAAGAACTAGTTAAAGGAATGACTGTATGGTGGAATGGTGACATTATTTTTCAGAAAAGTCCTAATCCCTAGTGCTTCTCAATTTCAGCACTAGACAATGCTACAGAAGACGTTGTTTGATGGAAGCTGAGAAACAAAGTTTTCCTTACCCAACTGGCCAATTTGTCATTCTTCCTCTAGCCAACAATGACTAACTATCGACGCCTTCTGAGGGGTAAGCCACCAAATGCTGGTTCTCTCACAGGACTCATGTGTGAGGTCTTCAGACATTCCCGAGCAGCTTCCCCACTGCAAAGATTTGGCTCCAGCTCTACCTAAGGCCAACCACAATCACCTCCAGGAGCTTCCGCCATCCAGTAATTACAGACTCTGAGTGCCTTCATTTGTCAGTCAATCCTCCCCACACTGGTAAGACAGCTGAAGCCTGAGATGTCTACTTGTCCATATATCCTTGTCAGCCAAACATCAAGTGTGCAAGCTACTCCACTGCCACTCTATCTGCTTTCTCTAGTTTTTTTTTTTCTTCCTGAACTCACACTGGGCAGCCTCTGCCAAACAATCATAGGAGAACTTGTCATGAAACCTCTTTGCTATCCCTGATTCATATTCTGAAGGTCCCAACTCTGCATTATCTAGCCCAGTTTTGACTTGAGTTGTACAGATGTTCTATAGTCCTCCCATAAAAGGAGGGACTCCTACCCAAAATTTGGTTTAGATGGTACTCCACACACCAAGAGAAATTGAGACAAAATATTACTCACACAAGGGACTCCTGGGAGATCTGTGCAGATGCAAGTAGGTCTGGGCAAAGCAAAGCAAAGGGACTTTGGGCAAAGTAGACTTGGGCAAAGCAAAGGGAGTGGGTCTGGGCCTTTACTGTGACTAAGGGGTGGGACTGGGGAAAAGTTTCCATGCACAGGAGATTTAAATTTCCTGCTGGTACCAAAGGAGGAGCCAAGCCCAAAGGTCTTCTTATCCTCCTGTTCAGATGTAAGACCAAAAGGGAAGGGAGGATGAGGCCTAAAAAGAAGTCAAACACAAAAATGAGGCCTATTACAATAGATGAACTTGATTCTTACGGAGACAACCCACTAGGCATCACCACCTATTATACTATATTACATAAGTCCCTTGCATTCACTATGTTTAAAACTAAATTCATCATCTTCTTCTAAACTGGTCCTCTTGTTCTCTGATCCTTATCTTTTTTTTTTCTGATCCTTATTTTGATGAACACCTTCTTTTCAGTTGCCTATACTAGAGATTTAAGAATCATACTTAACTCTTCTGTAATACTTAGACCTCTCATTCATTTATTTAACAACTATCTATTGAATTTCCGCTATAATGATGAAATGGAGAAACATGGTTCCTGCCCTTAAGAAGCCTACATTCTAGTGGGGAAGGCAGCCAAAAACAAATAAAAACAAGTAAGTAGACAAATAATGTAATTACAAATTCAGGCAAATTTTATAAAGAAAGTAAGAGACCAAAAAAAATAGTAACAATTGAACTATTTCTTGTACATAACTTTGGACAAAGCTGTTCCCTAAGAAAGATTTCTTTGAGCTGGTAAAAATCCCATGGATAAGAAATGGGAGAGTAGGGAGTTCCCTGGTGGTGTAGTGACTTAAGGCTTTGGCGCTGGCGCTGTCAACGCTGCGGCCTGGGTTCGATTCCCAGTCAGGGAGCTACCCACATACAAAAAAAAAAAAAAAAAGAAAAGAAATGGGAGAGTAAAATTCCAGACAAAAGAAAAAGCATGTGAAAAGGCCCTGAGTCAAACAAGGGTTTGACAGGTCCTTGAAGCCTGAAAGATCTGGAATATCAGAATTAAGTGCAGGGGCCAATCGCTTCTGAAAAGCCTTCTCTACATTGGATCAGATATCTATATGCTGCCACACACCCCATACAGACAGTATTTGTCAAAATATTTACCATCATATTCTATAGTTGACCTTTGAACAATACAGGACAAAGGGGTGCTGACCCTCCATGCAGTTAAAAATCTATGTATAACTTTTGAATCTCCAAAAACTTAACTACTAATACCCTACTATTGACCAGAAGCCTTACAGTTAATATAAACAGTCAATTAACAAATATTTTGTATGTTACATGTATTAATATTATAACAAAGTAAGCTAGAGAAAATAAAATGTTATTTAGAAATCCTAAGAAAGAGAAAATGCATTTTATAGTACTGTATACATCTATTTTTTAAAATTCCACATATAAGTGGACCCATGCAGTTCAAACCTGTGTTGTTCAAGATCAAGTGTAAATATCTGTTCCAGATCTAAAGCCTTCTCCCTAGATTGTGAACTTAAGGAAAAAGACATCATATTCATATTTATATTCTCAATTACTAGAACAGTGGCTGGCAAATGGAGATTGTTCAATAACTGTTTTTAACAATGAATGGGTGAGTTGAATGAATAAATGAATATACTGATGAATGAATGAATACATAGCCTATCTTGAAACTTTACCCCAGTATAAACTTTTATTATTCAAGAAAGAGGGAAAAAACTCTCCTTCTCTTCTTCTACTACATGGTTCTTTCAACTCAGGTTAATACCAGTATTACTATTCCAGTTCTACTGTTGGCTTAAAGATGCTCTCTATGAGATTATGACCATTCAAAATGGTATTTTAAAATAACATGCATGCTGAGATGTATAAAACAGATATATGACTCAACATTCAACAGAACACAACTTGGTGATAACTTTGCAAATTCATATACTTTAAGAAATGTTTGTAATAGTAGATTTATTAATACATTATCCTCTGTTGTCTTCAGTTACATAATTGAATGTTTCTTAATAAATTTAAGATGTAGAACTTTTGGAACAAAATTGACCACCCAAGCTTATGTGTCAAACATTGCCCGCTAATTCCCCACCATGCATCCAATGGAATGGGGGAAATTCTACATCACTACTTGAAACTAAAGCAAGATCTGACCCATGTACCTGAATTTTCAAGAAATTTCAGGGAAAAAATATGGCAGTTGAGAGTGCAGTAAGGATAAGTAATACTAGGCCACAATCCACAAAGACAGAGCTGACTGTGAAGAATAAATAAAGGAATTTACGCTGACCTCAGAGCCTGACCACCAACTCCTAGACTGCACTGAAAAAGAGCCAAAGAAACAATAAAAACAAATCTTAACCGTGCTTGAACCTCTGTGTCTCAAACACAACACACATGCAAAAGCTATAGGTGGGCAGGTGGCTTTGTAAAGGTGTTAACACTTGCCAGGTAGTTTGCTGGAGATCAGGCTGCTGCCTGTAATTATCACTGAGTATAAGAAGAGAGATTTATCAAAGGTGACTCACTGGTCAAATATTTGCCCCTCTCTGCCAACGGCTCTGTCCCTAACTTGCACAAACCCTCGGATCTCTATATGGCCTAAGAAAAAGATTACAATTATCCTGAGAATTGATGTCTATGTCACTTAGAGATTTGTGATTTTGAGAAATAAATTTATCTATACAAAAACCAAAACCATGATAACAAAGACAGATTTGAGCACATAAAAATACTTTCTAAATACTGAAAAACATTCAGAAAAATGACAAAAATCTAATTAATTATTAAAATACAACATATATAAAAAGTGCTTATTAATCAGTTTTTAATCAGCAACAAACATACATATCAATATCAAACAACCTACAGAAAAGGATAATGGAGTAACCAATTCATAACAAATGAACATTTACACAAGAAAAAGTACTCTATCTCACTAAAATTATGAGAAATGTAAATGAAGATGCTATTTTTTTGCCCACTGACTTACCAAAAACAGTGCTATTTAGAATTGGTTATAATATAAAGAAAAGGCTATCAGACATTATTGATAAATGCACACGTAAAGCCTTCTCGAAGGGCAGTTTGGTGGTATCTCTCCAAATGTAAAATCCAAGTCCATTTCAAGAAATCTATCCTACATAAACACAAGTGCACCTTCACACGAAAGTTACAAAGGATATAAGCTTACGGATGTTCACTGCAGCATTATTAGAAATGGTGGGGGGAGGAAAAAACCCAAATTTCTCTCAGAATATAGTTAAATAAATAATGGTACATTTTTAGTACACAATTATTTTAACATATATTCTGGCATAAAATATATTCAAGGTATTTTGTTGAGTGAAAAATGAAGTCACAGTATACTGTATATCATCCATGTTAAAAAATACATACACATACTTAAAATATGAGGGCTGTCTGGAAAAAAATCCAGCCATAAATGCCTCTATTTTTCATATTACATGGCTGGGTACTTTCCAGACAGCCCTCATTGTATCCTATATATGAACATTAGTAACTTCAACAAAACATTCTGATGAAATAGTTACAAAACGTTTTATAATGGCTATTTGGGAAGAGGAAAATGGTACTTGAAGACACAGACACTGAATAGAGTGGATATGAAAAAGAACTTCTAAATTTTCTTCCAAATTTTGCTATGTTGCTGAACTTCAAACAATAAGTATATATTCATTTTTTATTTTCAAAATTAAAAAAATGAATTTTGAAGAGTAAATTAATATACACCCAAATATTAACAGTGCCTACTATGGTTTACAGAGTTTCTGGTGATTTTTAATTTATTTTTAATTTTCTTTAATTATATTTTGCAATTCTATAATGATCATGTATTTATGATATAATGATTAAGTAGATAATTTTTTCTTTAAAAATGGCAAAAATGTCCACCAGTATTGTTTAAAATTTTCTTGATATATTTATATAATTTATATCCATTTAATCTACAGTGTAAAGAAACTGCTAAGTCTCACATTGGAGAAACAAGGTGGCTTGGTGGACAAGGAAGAGACTTTTCATTGAATCCCCTTTGAGCCTTTCCCTATTTGCATGTATCAGCTATTCAGAAAAGTAAGTAAAATTATACACAAATAAAATCCCCCTTTATATAGCAGGTACTTTTAAATAAAAGATTAGCTTTGATTTCTATATACTGACATGGCAAAAACTCATGGCATATTAGTAAGTTGAAAACATTTCTAATAAAATGATACTGTGGATCTAACTTTATATAATGTGAATATACATATGCTCAGAAAAAAAAAGTCTGTGTCAGTGGATCAATGATTGCAGGAGGCAGAAGGTGAGAGAGAGAGCTTAGTGCAAAGGGGCCTGAGGGAACTCTCTGGGGTGATGGTTTTAGAGCTCCATGCTTTTTCAAAGATGAATTTTATTAAATGTAAATTATATCCCAATGAATCTGACCCCTTCCACCACCACCATAAAAAAAGTCTGTATGACTATATTCCAAAACAAAAACAGATTATTGTGGGCGATTAGATTACTGTTCAAAAAGACTCACTTTCTCACTCCCGATTTCGATGGTAGTCTATTTCTCTTCTCCACTGTTATTAAGCTTGGCCACATGACTTCCTTTATTTTACTTTTTTTTATTGTTAAACTTACTGGGGTGACATTGGTTAGCAAGAATTACATAAGTCCCAGGTGTACAATTCTACAGTGCATAATCAAGTGACTTGCTTTATACTCCTGGTAAGCCAAGTGACTTCCCTGACCTTTGACTTTAGCTTTAGCCATGTTCTTGCAAGCATGGGCATCTCTGTCAATACCATAAGAAAAGTTTCCCCTGGACCCCAGTATAAGTAGCACATGGAGCAGATCAGAGCGCTCCCCACAACAAGCAAACCCAGCCAGTTCTGCAATTTGAAGAAAAGCTGCCTAGCCAAGCCCAACCAACCCACTGAATTGTATGGTTGTTCATTATGCAGCATTATTGTGACAATAATAACCAATATACAAGGGCTGTCCAGAAAAAATACAGCCACAAATGCCTCTACTTTTCATATCACATGACTGGATACTTTCTGGACAATCCTCATATTATCTCTGGGTAAAGGAGTAATAGTGATGTGATAGCGACTTTTAATCTCTTTCTTTGCATTTTTCTACTTACTAGGTATTTTAGCATGCATTACTTTTAGGAAAGAGAAGCTATATCTGTTATGAGAAAAAGAAGGTACAAAAATGGTTATTTATATATACATACTGTTTTAAATGATCATTGGCAAGAGCCACTCTATCGCTACGTCGTTTTTCTGCTTTTTCTCGTTCTTCTTTAAAAGATTTTTCAATGTTGAGTTTCAATAGTTCCTCCCATTTTTTATCTGATTTTATTTTCTTCTTCTGGAATTCAATCTGTGCATCACGTTCTTCCATAACTCTAGTAAGAAGAAGTGCTGACTACAAAAAAAAATTGCAGTACTTAAGAAAATAAAGTCTAACTATATATAGATATGTTAAATATGTGTAGAAATATAATAAAACCAAGTAGTACATGAAAGTTTTTCATTCTTTCTGTCTGGTAAAATTGATATTGCTTTGCATATTCAATGGCCTTTTTTCTTTCTCCTTGTTTGTATATTTCTTCTTCCAAATCAAGAATTCGTCTTTCTGCCTCTATTTCTTCATCACGCTTCTTTTTGGCTTCAAGTTTCTGTTTTTTCATTCCCTGAAAAAAGACAAAAGCAGTTTTCTGTTTTCATTTTTAAATTTAATTTTACAAAATTTAATATTATAATGTGATAATTTGAGCTTTCATTATGGGTCTTTATTGTATTTGCATATATTATTAATATGTAAAACACAAGGTTACACTTATGAGCTAATTTTTTAATTGAATTTTTTAGGTAGGTAACACATTTACATGGTTCAAAATCCCCAAAATTATAAAGGTATACAGTGAAACTCTCCCTTCAATCCTAACTTCTATCTGCAATCTCTAAGACAACCACCATTATTAGTTTCTTGTGATTACTTCCAAAGTTCCTTTATATATTCACATAGTAAATATACAGTATTTTTTGGTCCTTTAACAAATCAACAGTACTCAATGCTGCAGCCTGGGTTCAATTCCCAGCCAGGGAACTACCAAAAAAAAAAATCAACAGTAGCATACTTTACATGTTCTTCCACATTTCTTTTTTTTTTTTTTTTTTTTAAATTTTTTAACAATCATTTTTTTTTTTTTTTTTTTTTTTTTTTTTTTTTTTTTTTTTTTTTTTTTTTTTTTTTTTTTTTTTTTTTTTTAAATTTTTTAACAATCTTTTTTTTTTTTTTAATTTATTTATTTATTTATTTTCTTTTTTGTATGTGGGTAGTTCCCTGGCCGGGAATTGAACCCAGGCCACAGCGTTGACAGTGCCATCGCCAAAGCCTTAAGCCACTACACCACCAGGGAACTCCTCTTCCACATTTCTGAGGAGTCCACTTCCTATGTCTTAAAAAAATCTTACTTACCTTGAAATCCTGAAGATATCTATGATTTATTTTTAAATTTTTATTGGTTTGCTTTTTACATTTAGGTCTTTAATCCAGCTGAAATTCATTTTTGTGTATTCTGTACCATAGGGATATAATTTTATCTTTTTCATATGCCAATTAGCTTAGTATCAATTATTGAATTCCCATCCTTGCCCTTCTAATTTGCAATGGCATTTCTGTCATATGTCAAGTTCCTACATACAACACTGGATTGTTTCTAGGCTCTCTCTTCTGATCTATTATTTTGTTAATCTCTGTGTCTACTCCTATGTCCCTTCCCAAAGATAAATACTATATATTACAACAAAGTAAGGAAATATACAATGTTAAAAAAAAAGAAGTGAGAACTACAAAAATGAAAAGATAATGCTTGCACACAGTTTTAATAATTCTACAAGAATATAGGGAAAAAACCTGCCTCTCAGTGCCCAAAATGATATAGGAAAATGTAGTGATGGGTGGAATCATTTTTTCCCAGCATCTTCCCCCAGGTGAGATAAAGAAAGGAGTCAGAGAACACTTTGTAATAGTTCCACATGCATGAGGCAATCTGTTCTACTTGACTAAAGGCATCTACAATAAATCTATACCTAAGGGGATTCCCTGGTGGTGGCTAGGCTTCAGTGCACTCAAGGCAGCGGCCCAAGTTCGATTCCCAGCCAGGGAACTACCCATCCAAAAATAAATAAATCTATACCTAGCATTATACTTAAAAGTGAAAGAATGAATACTTTATCCTTAAAATCAGGAAAAGGGCAAGAATTCCCACACTTAGTACATCAATTCAACACTGCATTGGAGGTTCTAACTAGTGCCATAAGACAAGAAAAAGACCTAAAAGACATCCATGTTGGAAAGAAAGAAGTAAAATTGTCTGTACTTTCTGTTATCATGATTGTCCATGTAGAAAACCTTACGGAATTTACAAAAATGCTACTAGAACCAATAAATGAACTAATGTTGCAGGATACAAGATCAATATAGAAAAATATTAATTATATTTCTATGATTTAGAGATAAATAACTTAGGGACAAATATGTCAAAAGATGAATAAGACCTATACATTGAAAAGTATAAAACATTGCTGAAATAAATTTAGTAAGACTTAAATAAATCAAGAGATACTGTGTTGATGGGTCAGAAGACTCGATACTGTCAAGATGTAAATTCTCTCCAAATTGATGTAGAAATTCAACACAATCCCAATAAAAATTCCAGCTGGTATTTTGTAGAAATTCACAAGTTGATTCTAAAATTCATATATAAATGCAAAGGACCTAGAACAGCCAAAACAAATTTGAAAAAGAACAAAGTTGGAGGACTAATATTACCTGATTTCAAGGCTTATTATTAAACCTACAGTCCTCAAGATAATGTGTGACTGGAATAAAGATAGATGAATAAATCAATGGAACAGAATGGATAGTCCAGAAATTCCCCCTGCACACATATGAACAACTGAATTTTCAACAAAGGTGCAAAGGCAATTCAGTGGAGGAAGTATAGTCTTGTTAACAAATTGTGCTGAAACAAATGAATGCTAATATGCAAAAACAACAACAACAACAAAAAAACTTCATACAAAAAAATTGAAAGTTGACCACAGCTATATATAAGGCCTAAAATTTTCAATTTAAACACAGGAGAAAATCTTTGTGAAATGGGGTTAGGCAAAGATCTCTCATATAGGTCATTAAAGGAATGATCCATGCAGGAAAAACTGAAGCACTGGACTTCAGTAAAATTATAAACTCTGCTCTTTGAAAGAAATTATAATGGCATAAAAAGCCAACCCACCAATTGGGAGAAAATATTTTCAAATCAAATATCTAATGAAGGAGGAGGGGGCGGGCTCCCAATCCGGTTCCATCCGGTTCTCCCACCGCCCCCGTCGTGGGTCCCAGCAGCTCGGGCGGCGGGAGGAGCGGCTGCTGCCAAGTAGCCCAGCTACGTGAAGGCTCTCGACGCTCCGCGGCCCGCAGGCACCCGGCACGCGCGGGTCCCGCCGCCACGATGCCCAAGAGGAAGGTGAGCTCCGCCGAGGGAGTGGC
>PVJL010006593.1:59378-90152 GCA_004026885.1 Lyroderma lyra | reverse complement strand
GAGACCCCGCTGCCCCTCCCCCTACTTCTCCTTTCATGTACGACCCCCGCCCCCTTGCTTCGTTAGCCAGGCGCTCTACGTTTATCTGATAATTGAGTTATTAAAAGATTTGGTTTCCTTGGACCCATAAATCAATAAACAGTAGGATTAACGCAAGGGTTTGCCTTTTAAGTAAAGGGAAACGTTTAAAGCAAGACTTTTAAAGCTTTGTTTTTAAACCAAACAGGTGAGTTTCAGGTCTTCCCCCAACCCTACACTCTTCAGACAATTTATCATACCACGTGCCCCCTCCAAAATGCGCAGTTCCAAACCAAAATCGCTATAGACAGAAAGGAGGAGTCAGGATGTGGCAGCGCTTTGGAGGTTCTCAAGGTCTCCTGACCATTCTCTGTCCAGCACTGCCACTTCGTACTGGTACTGATGATCTCAGGGGATTAAAACAAAACAAAAACAAAACAAAACAAAACAAAGAGGTCATTCTGGGTGCGGATCCATCTCAAAGTAATTTTTAACTTCTCCCTCCAACCCAGAAGGTGACCACACCCAGCCCCGCCCCGCCCCAATTATCGTGCATTTTCTTTCCTGCTCTCCGGGCTCCACATCCTTAGCTGTCTCCACCCCCCGTGTAAAGAACCGAAGAGGCTTTTCAAAGACCTGGCTGTTTTATTTTTTTGGCCAAGGAAACCATTTTCTCTCGAGCAATTATTTCTTAAGAAAACTTTGGTCGAATGGAAAACCCAAAACCCCGAGCTTATTCTACACACCGTTCCTCCTGTACAAAGCCTTACTTAAAAGGGCAACTCGTTCCTACCTAAGTGTTTATAGAGAATTTGTCATCACATCTGATATTCTGTATGCATAATATTCTATGGAAAGGAAGTAACCTTAAACCATTTGATGTTGCCTCAAGAGCCCCAATAGTGTTTCCCCTCCTGTGCCAATGTATGTTAAATTACAGGGGGAGAGAGAAGAAGAAATCAAAATTCGTTTTGTTTTCTTTTAAAAGTGGAATGAACACTATTCTTCAAATGCCAAAATTGACTCCTCTGTTGAGTTGGTCTCTAATTCACTAACATTGTTTTTGCCACACAATCGAAAATTACCCATCTATTGACTCTTCAGGAGAAGAGCTCTGGAGGATATCCATGTTAAGTTTGTATATATTTATTTAAGCTTAATTTAATGGGAATGTGTAAATATGGCGAGCAAGTAGTTTGGGATTATTTATCTGTGAATCTATACCTCTGTGAATGGATGGTTAAAAAAACAAACAAACAAAAAAAAAATACCCCGCTTGACCCTAGGTAGAATCCTATCCGAATTTTTCTGTTCTTTATAGACAAGCTGTTATGGTAATGGGTAGAAATTGGTTTATTGTCCAGTGTTGATCTGATTTACATAAATAAAAAGATTGTTGTGTTTTTGTTGTGTTTTCATCTTCAGTTTTTAAATATGGATATTGTTTATTTCTACAGACAGGAAAATACAAGTATAGCCAAGAAGTTTTGTTTCTTTTTGTCCCCCTCACTGAAACACAGACAATGTTTTTGTTCCATCACAAATACAATAAATTTTGCTTCTCAGAAAAACAGACACTTGTTTTCACTAGGAGGTGTTTTTTAATTTTTTTAAAACCCGAATTGACACTCTTCTCACCTATTGCTAACTAGAGTTGTAATAAAGGCTCATGTTAATGGTATCTCTTGGTCTATTTTGCCCTTTTAAAAAACTGGCATCAGGAGTTTCCTGGTGGTGCAGTGGCTAAGGCTTCAGTGCTGTAAATGCTGCGGCCTGGGTTCGATTCCCAGCCAGGGAACTACCCACATTAAAAAAAAAAATTAAAAAATATTAAAAAATTAGGCATCAAATTTACTTTCCAGGTAACTGAGAGAGTCCATGTCCCAATAAATAAAGGGCTCTGGGTCCAAATCAAAGATGGTTCTCCCCTCCTACTGCTAGCCGGATAGAGTGCGAATGGTGTTCCTTGAAGAAGATAGTTTAGGAGAGACGTCCACAGGGCCAGGAATGGGCTGCTGCACCCCAAACCTTGGAATTTGGAGGAGTTAACTGAATTTGGAGGACTGAACCTTAACTCTGACCTCATCGGTAGTACAAGGCCATAGATAAACAAATGAGGAAAAGCTCCTTTGACCCAGAGGAGGAAGGAGGCAGAGCTGCCTTAGGAGGAGGTTGGTTCTTACCTCCTCCTAAGACAGTCTCAGAGGCTGTTCAGAGAAGCCAGGGCTTTTCTCATTTGGGTTAATGTGCTGCAGCCCAGTCCTAACGGGCTGCAATGATCAAACATCATCTCAATCTGTATTTCATCCCAAGGCTTGGGCGTCTTCCCTGAGGCTAAGAAAATAAAGTTATCCAAGATGTGACATGGTTTGGACGAGTCACTGTTTCTCTTTGGACCTCAAGGTCTTTATCTTTAAAATGTGGGCCTTCTAAGGTCCTTTCCAACATCAACATTGCCTGGTTTAATTGTAAAAAGCAGAAACAGCAATATGTATATACATTTGAGAATAATCAGCAAAGTTAAATCTTGATAACTCCAGATTCTGGGAGTACTTATTAACATATAGTTGGTTCTAAGTTAATTAATATGCCTACCATATCAATTTTGTTTTTCAGGTAGTCATTCCCAATTGGACTTCCCTATAGGGCTAGAGGGACAATGGAATCTACCTTATGTGAGATTTTCCACTTCATGTCTTCCTTATTAATTAAAAAAAAGGGGGAATATCATGGCTAGAACTATAAATGATTGAATCACAGAAAAGACCCTCCCCCGCCAAAAAGGAAGGGGAATAGGCAGAAGGAAAGAAAACCAAGGGAAGTGTGATGAAGAAGGCACGCAATCCATTTACCTAAAAAGAAAATAGATGTCTGTCTCTAGCTCTACTGTATTACATTGAATTTCCTCTTCATTTGCTTTTTTGAGAGGGAGGGTTTGGTTACCACTGGGATTACACAAAGAGGGTGGTGAGTAATTTTCATATCCCATGGCAAAATTTCCTACAAAAAGGTTAGCTCTAGCTCTGGAGAAACAGATCTGCCATTTATTATCCCATTGGTAAATTATAGATGACCCTGCCCCGTTTCCTACGACCTTTTGATAAGGAGAGGATCTGAGACAATCACCTTTACTTGGTAAAACCCAAGGTCCTAAGGGGCCCGAATGTGGCAATAGAACTGGAGGAAAGACCTGAAAGGAAAAACCGGAAAGAGAAGGGGTCGGAAGCCTGAGACATTTCTAGCTAACAAAGTGGCCCTGGACTGTCTGTCACAGCTTCTCCGCCCCTTTGTTACTATCTTACTAGGCTGCGGAGGGTGTAAGGAAAGGATCCGCAGCTGGACCAGCTAGGCCGTGGATCCTGAACACAGGCCCAGCGCAGGGACCCCAAGTGACCTTAGAGAAGTTGTTGCTGACGCCCCTGCCTGCCTTTAGGCAGCCTGCGCGGGCGAGCGGTTTACAGTGCCCCAGAAGCCCGCCTGCTCGCCCGCCTCCCGGTATTAGAGGCTTAAGGGTCCTGATTAAAAATAATGCTAGGAGGAAGACCCGATTATTTTTTTATGAGGCCACACGTTTTCTACATCTGCAAATAACAGCCCCGTGGGGTCCCTCTCCAGAGACCTGGGAAGTCTGAGCTTATAGGCATCAGAGACATGCTCGCCTGATGGGATCTGCCCCTTCTCGAGGGCGCTCTCCACTCCCCTACACAAGCTGCCTTGCACGCTTGGACTTCGATAGCGGTTGTCAGTCATGCTGAAGCCTCAGAAATTAAACGTGCAGCTCACAAGTCCATTACTTTTAGTTTCCCATTAATCTATAAGTAAGCCAGCGCTGGCTCTATAAATACAGTCCTATAAAATTGAACTCCTTCCCATAAAGCTTCCAAGTTGTTTATTTACATGTATTCCCTAGTCCTATAACGAGCTGCGTTTAATCTTAGGGAAGAACCAGGCAAACCGACCGGCGACGGGCCACACTCACCCCTCCCCAGCTTCCCGACTGGGATCGTGGGTTCCTGGGGAAAGGAGGAATTGCGCGGAGGGCGGAAAAACCTCGTTTTCCCTTCTTGACTTTCCTTGTTCCTATCTCAAACTCACGCTCTCCACATTTCCCATCACAAAGCTTCACGTTGATTTATATTGTCATAAACAGTATTCTCGAGACTATAGCTTCCCTCATAGCTTGGGGTGAGCTGCTTTCTCACTTTTCCGGCAGCCACTACTTTCAAATCGGGCCTCATAAATAACCCCGTCGCTTCCTTCGGAGGTCAAAAGCCTCTCCGGGTCCACTTTCCCGGTTTGAGTCCCTCCTGGCTCCTCCCCCAGGTCACAGGTTAGCCCACGCCCACCGCCTCTGCGTCCCCAGAACGCAGCAGAGCGGCAATTAGAGACAGGTCGGGAGCACGGTCACACTCACACCCGGGCAGTGTCTGCGAGCGCACGTACCACGCGTGCACCGCCCCAGCACACGCGCACAGCGCAGCTGCCCACGTCTAGGCACGCTCTCCACGACTGGGCACGCTCTCCGGGTTGTAGGGCAGGCTGTCCCCAAGCGCGCACGCGCGGGTGCCCACGCACGCGCGCACGCGTCGCCGTGCCCCGGGTCGTAACCCCAGCGCCCGCGAAAACCCAGGGCGCGGCCCACTCGCCAAGGAGGGTTGCTGCTATGCGCTCTCACAGAGTTTGCCAACGACTGCCGCGTGCGCAAGCTGTTTGTGCTCAGATTGAGGGAGCAGTTTTGACACACAAGTTCAGCACGTTCTACGCTGGTCAGAAGCTAGCAAGGTCAGGCCGCGACTTTTTTGCCCACTTGTTGGAGACCTATTGGTTTCTGCCCACCCTGCTTCTTTTTGCTATTTCTCTTCTCTCCGCAGGGCTGCAGCCTTCTGGAACTGTATTCAGGCGAGAGGCGTCCAAACCCAAATAGGGGTCACACCTGCTGCTGGGAGAGGCCTCTGCATAAAAATGTTCTTAAATTTTAAAGCAGCGTAATAGCCAATAGACTTAGCAAAGCGTGACTTGCCCGGGCCGCACGCAGGGCAGCTCTGGCAGTCATCTGTGACTCGACCACCAGTTAACGTCCTGGACGTGCCTGCTCGCACAGATACTAGCAAACATTTCAAGGATGTGGCTGTCAGATGTCATTAGCCAACTCACTGAACTGGGAGGAAGGCACGGCTAGGGCATATACATATGCGTAGAACATTTTGGGGAGGTCAGAGTCTGCCCTTTGTAATAGCCAACTATCCTGACTGGTACATTTATCAAATGGCTGGAGCAAAGAAGCTGGCACATAAGCAGTGCGATACAGAGACATGGGAAGGGGAGCTTGACTGGGACTGGGCATGCAGGTCTTTCTGGGATGGACACCTGGACCCAAATCATACTGTGTAGACTGAGGTGGAGGATCGGATCAAGCCAGTTAAGTTCTGGCGCTCACCATGTGAACCATTGGGTCCTGCGCACTAGAAGCCAGGGTCTGGATGTGCAAATAGAGATGGGCAGCAGGGAAACACCTGATTAGGAGGAGGGGCCTGTGGCTGTTTACGTGGGCAAAGTGAGTGCAACTGTAATTAGTTTCCATGGTAATAGGATTTTAGATAGTTTATACACAGGGATGGATTTTACTGCTAAGCTGTCACCGGTCTAGGTTTGGGAAGGGGTGGAGAGGGTTTGGGGTTGTAGTAAATGACTGGAAAAATCCCAGTCAATACAAAGGAAACAAGCATAAAACCAAACCAAACCTCAGTGCTCCATTAGCGCGCTCTCGCGCTCTCTCTCTCTCTCTCTCTCTCTCTCTCTCTCTCACACACACACACACACAGTGCCAGTGCAGTCCTGGACCATGTTGAATTTTGTGTGTGTTATTCTCCTAGACAAGTGATTCTACTAGGAAACTAGGTGAGAGATCTTTTTTGATTGCGGGCTGTAGTTAGGGCTGTATGTATACACATACACAGTATGGACATATCATATCACAATACAGGAACTCCCCAATACTTGGACTAAACAAAAAACAATCACAACAAAACAACATTTACCAATGTGAATTTTCTTTATCATGACAGTCCCCTGTGTTAAGGAATAAAGAAAAGATTTTTTTTTTTTTTCATTTCTTAGGTATTAGAGCTCTTGCTTTCAAGATAGAATTCTTTTGGCCAGAGAGTCCTAAAGATAGGAAACTTCCCAGATTTGAGGCAGAAGCCAAGCTTATTCTTCTTAGGAGCTATTTCCCACACTCCCCTTTTGCTGTTTTGCAAGGGGTACAGGCATGAGCATGAGCCCTATCAACAAAATGGGCTCATCGAATGATTCATTCACTTTTATGTTCAATCTAAATATTCTTTTCCTTTTCAAAGATAAGGGCCATTGAAGACAATAGTGCCAAATAATCCAAAGAAGGATCGAGCCGATCTGGGTCCCTGTGACCTTTTCCCCTTCCTTTAATTCTCAATAGTGAACATCTGTGTTTGGTGGCTAATGTCTGAAAGTAATAAAGACAATTAGAGCTTTTTATTTTTTCTTGGGGGAGAGCAGTGTGGGTGCCAGTGTGGAGAGGTAGAAACTTTGTCTATAACATTGCTTTGCAGAATAAAACTAGAGGAGTAACAGTCACTAGGCCTTTCTGCTTTGCAGGCCCTGGGGAATTGAAGGTGGTGATCATGTGCATTGAAGTTATAGGTAATTCGTATTGCTCCCTTCTTTATTAGTCGGTGGGTAGGTTTTTTGTTTATTTGTTTTTGTTTTGTTTTGTTTTTATACGATCCTATCATTTGCCACCTCTTTATTAGTAAATGAAGATCATGTTCACCTCACTTCAGCCTTGTTCTGAGTTTACTTGTAGCCATGAAGACTGTTAAATTGGGTTCCTGAATATGTTCTCATGCTCCCCACTTCGGTGAAGGCTCTTCTCTCTCCTCCACCTAAGAAAAAACTAAGATCAGATGAAACCCAAACAACTACCATGTATTAATCAATTTATTGAAAAGTATTTCAATTTTCAATGTGTAAAACTGAAACCCACCAATCTTGAGGCCATTTGAAAGGGTCAAAGTTCTGAAAGAATAAGATATTTCAGAGATAACCAATTAGATAAATTTATCTCCAAAATGCATGGCAAGAGTGAAATAACACATTTTCTTGGTATGTTGTCTTTGTGGCACTCAGCGGTGGATGTTTATGATCCAAAGCTTGTTTCTTGTAGAGGACATACAGGGATCGTAAATGAGCAAGTCAACTCTTGGGTAAAGTTAAAGTTGAAAAATGACCAACTATATCTATGTCCATATGGTCTATATCTCCTGGAATCTCAGTTGCAATGAAACTTTTTTTCTAATAGAGGTCATTTGGAAAGCTGTCCTATTTTTATTGTTTTCAGTTTTGTAGAAGGGGTGTGTCTAAGAACCAGATCACAAAACCTTAAAATGAGGGTAGAGTTTTCCTGTCAACTGGACACTGGATGACTTGACTGCATGTGAGCATTCTAAAGTCTACACAGAAACATGAGTTTGCAATTGACACATTCTCCATTTACTCACATATGTGTATGGGCACAGGCAGAAGATTGTTTTCATTCATCATTTCTCCTTGATGTTAAACATGTGTTGGAAATTTTGGAACACTGACTACTCTAGATCATATTTGGGACTTTGTTCTTACATATGCAGTTTAGAAACCTACAAGGTGCTAACTAGGTTATTCTTCCCCTCTCTCTCTCTCTCTCTCTCTGCTGTTAATAACTCTGTCCTTCTTCTTTTCCTCTTCCCCACTGCTTCCCCCCTCCCCAGCATTCTGTCAAGCAATAGGCTGTAAAATAGTTATCCAGACCAGCAGCCAGGCAAGTGCCGTTTGAGAGTAATTTCTGCCCCAGGCATTTAGCCCAGGGCAAAGCAAGCGTGCTCTCTAACTGATCAACCTGGATATTTCATTATTCATTAATTTACTGTTTAACCAAATCCCACTCATTATCAGAGGCAACGCTTGACAGAGCCCAGCGAACAGTAGCAGTTGGTGTCAGGCGTGGAGAATTGGCCCATTTGATCCTGGGCTGTTTTATTATTCAACACCACTGACTGAGAAAAAGGTCCATGAATAATAAAGAGCCAAAGCGTGTTTGAACTGAGAAGCATGACACAGCCTTACAAAACAGCAGTTAGAAAATTAAAGGCAAGGTGGCCCAGACTTTGCATTTTTTATCTTGGCTGTGGGCACAGACATTTATATCCCTATATTGTTTTCACTGATTTTTTTTTTTTTTTTTAGTTCTTAGACAGAGGCATTTGTTTCAGTCAGTCTCACCCTTTCAAAACAGACCATTGAAGAACTCAGGAGCAAACTTACACAGCAAGAAACAAACATGCCTCCAGATGGGAACTTGAAAATGTAATTTCTAACCTTATAATCAGGTCCTTTGTGGCCCTTCTCAGCTATAGGGAAGATTTGGGTGTTTTAATTTTCCTTTGGACCTGCCATCATTCATACCCTGGGTTGGTTAATATAACTCATGATGTTGATCAAATACATGTTAAATTCCTTTTCTGTCCAACTAATTCCTTGACAATTTTTTGGGGTCCTTAAGCACTTAGCCACAAAGGGGATATAGCCAAGGTTTTAGGGATCCTCTAGGTAATATCCAAAATCTCATTAATATGAGAGAAGGGCCTATGAAATATATAAGGATAGAAGGAGGAGTTTATGCTTCCCTAGAGAACCTTTTTTGAGTTTACACAGGCATTAGTGGGCATGAATTCTTTCAGGTCTGTAAGTGCACAGTCAAATTAAATACACTTGTTGGATCCATTGATGGTGGACCTGAAGGTAAAACTGTCTTTAGGACTGACCTATCCTGTCAGTCTATTCATATATTCCTTTTATGCATTGATTTATAGTCCTTGAATAAGTTCAGTAGATTCTTCTTTAATAGGATCTCAAGCAACCGGTTGCTTAAGAGTGCAGGTTGCTTGAATTCTGATCTATCTGGCATCTACCAATCCCCATGGGTGCCGGTTAACTGAGAGTCTACCATACCATGAGACCTAAAACCGCAATGATAACTACATTTTGTATGTTGCCTTCTACTACCTAGCATCCCTTTCATTTTATCCATGCACAGCCTTATTTACACAGAACTAGAGCACACGAGCTGTGGCTCTTTCATTTAGGTGAGCAATAGCTGTGTAAGAATAAGTTTCTAGAGACCAATAAAATCCATATGGGCTGCCTATGTTCATAAAAAAGACACACACACACACACACACACACACACACCACACACAAAGTCTTCCAGGATTCTTTAGAACTTGTTCAGTATAGAACTGCTTTGGTGCTAAGATACTTAGGTGACACATAAAAGGCCCCAACCAAAGGTGGTGGTGAGATTAAACTTCAAATAATTTTTCAAGTTGGATCTGTAAACAAAGGTTGAAAGCACTAGGGGGAGGCTTGACTTTTTCTTACCTCAAGATAGTTTCTTGCCTGACTTGGATATATTTGGAAACTGTTGTTATTAGGCTGAATTTAAAATAGGACAGAATGTTAGCATGGAAAAGATTCTTCTACATCATCAGTCTGACCACTTCATTTTACAGATGCTTAGAGAATGGCTCACCTAACTTTATGCATGTAGTTCCTGATAGAAATGCAATTAGAACTTTAGTTCTAAACTTCTCTTTCCTCTACAAAAGAGCCTAGGACATTGGTTTTTATTCTAGATATTAGTGTTGAATTTTTTTCTACTCTTTCAGTAGTTTTGAACAAGAGGCATTTAAAAAAAATCTGATCCCATAGGACTGAAGTACAGTATTTTTTAAGAAATCCATTACAATGAATACTTTTTGGTATCACAATTTTTGGCATTAGTTTTAATAGGGTGAAAATTGTTCCTCCAACTTAGTTAGGATTGGAGGATCAGGATAATAAGATAAAGAACTCCATTAATTTTCTTCCAAATGTGGTGCACCAGGTTGTTTAATTATTATAAATAAAAATGAGTATAAATTAACTAGGTGTGATCATTATTGAAACTTATAGCAGATAAAGATAATATCTTGACTTGTCAGATCATGCTGGTCCTCATTTAATCATGAAACCACACACCCTTGAGTATGACTACATGTGAAGAACTCTCAAAGTGAAGAAAATTAGACAATACCATGCAATTCGTCGAGAATCACAAGGTCCTAGTTCTTTCTTTTCTTCCATCCTTGCTACAGATTGGGATTCTGAATCTTACTCTCCAACAAAGTGATTTAGGACCCTTAAGATTCTGAGGCCCCTTTAAGTCCTGGGGATTTAAAACTTCAAACGTTCTGGAAGAGCAGTGTGTGGGAGGAACTGGTTTTCATAACCCCTGGAGAAGAGATACTCTGTTGGAAATTGGGAAGAGGGAGAAATCTTAGCATTTTTCTGGGCTCAATGGATTATAGGAATAAATAGGCTTGGTATAAATATCACCTTATCTGGGACAATTTTCTTTCCTAACTTCCTTATATCCTGTTACAATTACTCATTAAGTTCTCTTCCCATTCTTCTCAACCCTGGCTGCACATTAAAACCATCTAGAGAGAGTTTAAAAAATACTGATGTCCAAGCTCCATCCTCTGATTCATTTAACCTGAGACGCTGGTCTTGCTTCAAAAGATGGCCAGGTGATTTGTAATGTACAACTGGGATAACAAATCAATGCTTTATATTCTCAGAGTATTTTCTTCATAACATGGCACTTATCTCATTGTCCTATTATAAAAGTCTCTCTCTGGCCACCTCATATTATAAGCTTTAAGTGTAAAGGTGATGTCCTAATCAACGTACATAAAATGTGGCAGGTGCTGATTCATTTAACAGATTCTTACTCAGCAGTTACTAAGCTGTAGAATCTGGGGATACATTGGTAACAAGACAGACTTACTTTTTCACCTTGTGAGATTTAAATCTTTTATCCTTGCAAGCAAGTATGTTGATTCTGAATTTGTTAATCTACATAGGGTTATATGGTAGCTGGCCAAGAGGCATCTTAGTATAACATAATTGTTGAGTGCCTCCTATGTTCTAGAATCTATACTAGACATTGTACTAGGTCCTGGCTACATGAGGGCACATGAACCAGGCTGTCAGGACTCCTGGTCTGGCCATAATGTTTTATCTGCCCTTTGGATTGGCTAATCCTGTGTTTCCCAAACCTTAGGTATATGTGAACATTTCATTTAAATCGCACTTAACTTACACAGTGAGTCTCAGATTTTTTTAAATCTAAAAGGTTTCTACAGATTGCTAAAATACTTTAGGTTTCAATTCCTAACGCTAAATAGAATGACTAGGTATTGACAGATTGCTTCAATTTCCTTTATTCTAGTTTCACCCCAAGCCAGGACATAGTATCTTTTTCAGGTATTAATGGATTTGAAATTTATATCTGGATATTTTAATATGGTATGCCTTATCAACATTTCCTTCTAAATCAAAGTATCCTATAAACTGTTTGCATTTCACTTTATGAAGTATTTTCATTAAGTAGCATTATTTAATTCGATCTTGCAACAAGTTTGAGATATAAGATGGGTTAAAAAGCACCTCCTTTGATTTTATAGGTGAGGAAACGTAGGATCCAGTAGAGACGCAAGCCCACCTTGCAGGAAAGTGGGAGAGTTGGTAAGTTTATGTTCTTTTTACCATTCTATACTGCCATACTTACATTGTGAATGTAAGTGTGCATCCATAGATACCACAGAAATATGGAAATACTATATTTTGTTTCAGAACAAATCTAGTATATCAATGTGGAAATAACATGATATGTGGGAGTGCCAAAAATGTGTACACATTTTAAGAGATGTTATCCATGTATTACTTTCCAAAGTTGAATTGAATTATGGTGGCAACATGTAGTATGACTTTTGCTCAAAAGATGGCATTCATCAAATGAATGCTAGTGTCACCATGTGACAGGCAGTATAGTCAAAGAAAGTAACAGAAGCACATTTGTTATTTGAGGAGCGCAAGACCATTTTGAAGTGGTATTTGAAATTAGAGAATATTGTTTGAGTTTCCCCCATGTTCACCTGACATAACGCCCCTTGATTTCTACCTATGGAATATCTTTGTTTTTTTTTTTTTTTTTCAGAAAGATTAAGTCAATTTTTATTGTCATTATTAAAGCAGATATTTCCTTCTACCTGGGTCAGTTGTAAACACTATTTTTTTTTTTTTTAGTTTTTCTTAATTTGATATGCCTACTGGCCATCTGTACTTCTTCTTCTTTTTAAATTTATTTTTAGTTAGATTTATTGGGGTGACATCTGTTAGCAAGGATTACATAGGTTTCAGGCATACAATTCCACAGTGCACTGTCAACTTGTTGTATAATAAGTTCACCACCCAGTGTGAGTTCTCTTTCCATCACCTTATATTTAGCTCCCCCCTCCCTCCTCTCACACCCCCTGTCCTTTCTCTCCTCCCCTCCCCACTCATCCCCAAATAAACATTAAACTATGTCCATGGCTTATTTGCTTGTTTGTTCATTTTTTTTTCTTTGTTGCTTTCAGTTTTATATTCCACATATGAGTAAAGTCATACAGTTTTTGTTTTTTTCTGTCTGGCTTATTTTGCTAAGCCTAATGATCTCCAGACCATCCATGTTGTTGGAAATGGCAATATTTCATCTTTTCTTACAGCTGAGTAATATTCCATTGTGTATATGTACCACAGCTTCTTTATCCAGTCATCTGTCGCAGGGCACTTTGGTTGTGTCCATGTTTTGGCCACTGTGAACAGTGTTGCAATGAACATTGGGGTACATAAGTCTTTGAGGACAAAAGTTTTCAAGTTTTTTGGGTAGATCCCGAGAAGGGGGATTGCTGGGTCATATGGTAACTCCATTCCTAATTTTCTGAGGAACCTCCACACTGCCTTCCACAGTGGTTGTACCAGTTTGCACTCCCACCAGCAGTGTGCGAGAGGAGCATCTTAAAGGATGTGGTGTACCATAGAAAACTGGCTACACTGCTGGTACTTCTAGAAGAAATTGAAACGGCATGCACAGCGATGCAAGTGGACATGGACAGTTTTGTCAACTTTGCTCAAGCAGTAGTTTGCTGTAATCAGAAGTGTCTGGTAACCACTTTGAACACCTCCTGTAATTGCAGAAGTCAAATGTGACTTGTATTCATCTTTTGTTATTGGTATATATTGACTATTAACATTTTAATACAGTTTTTTCCTTTCTTAAAATGTGTATACATTTTTGGCACCTTCTGTGTATTTTAACAACTTATGAATTTGTATCAACTACACAAAGATGTGCATACATTTGTGAGAAGTTTGAATTATACAATCTTTAAAAAAGGTACAGCTTTACCTCTTTTAAGTATACAGAAGTAGACCTACCATAATTAGGGATTCTTTTTAGAAGTCCTTAGAGTGCTAACTTTGATTAATACATAAGATTGCTTTGTAATTATATACTCAATTATTTGTATGTAAATGGGTGCCCCTAAATGCTTGAAGATACTAAAAACAATGTATTCTCTTAAACAGTTTATGTACTCTCCCTGTAATCTTTATTTATACTAGCAATTTCTTCAGCAAGTCTTTTCTCCATTGATAGGGTAAAGGCCAACTTCTGCTCAGCCAGACCTTTGTTAGAGCAGAAATTCTGATTTAAGAGAGTCTGAATTAATGAAGTTTTACTTTATTTGCAACTTAATAGATTTTGTACCATATATCTGCTTTTACATACACATATAACCTTATTAATATATATGTTTTTATACATTTAAAAATATTTTGCAGAGCTACCGACTTGATTTATCAATGAACCTGAGATGTTTCAAATTATTTAATAGCTTCTTAGCATAGATTTGCCTTAGTCTATCTGTAGTAGTGGAGGAAAAATTCTGCTTCCTTAAGTCCTTTTATGAGGGTGCCAAAAGGTATAAAAATATGAAGCCATTTAATAGCCAGGCTCTTTGAAAATACCAAGCACACACAGTGTGCATGTTAAGTTTAATCACACTGATGGATTTACATGTAATGTCTCAATTCCAGACTCCCTCATTAGTGCAGTCAATCTTGAAGTTCTCCCTGGTGAGTGAAGGGTGAAGGTGACTTTGACACGAATGAGAGGACGGCTGGATATTGCCAACATCCAGAAAAAGACAGTGGGAAAAAGCTCTACCATATGAGGCTATAATCCTGGCTGTGGTCAATGTGTTGAAAGCTTTATATTTCCTGACCACAGGATATTTCTATAAAATGAACAGGGAGGAGGGATATTCCCTGGATTAGCCAGCTGGCTATTTCTATATGCTTATTAAAATTTCTGGAAGAAGTGGTGGGGCCTTTTAAACCCTTTAAAAATATATCCGCTTGAGAAATCATAAGCTTTCCTGAACTCTTTAGTGCAAGAGGGCTGGATAAAATATTTTCAAACTTAAATTTTGACAGTTGCAGGAAAGAAATGGGGATATAGAAAATGGTGGTAAAAACAGCAGTAGTAGCAGAAGCAAGGAGAGAATCCAGATGTCACCTCATAGAAAATCTTTTTCTCCTCTAAGGACTTGTAGGTCAGGCTTTTTAATTTTGGACAAAACACAGTTTCATTGCATCCCATGCAGGGTGCAGGGACGGTCTCGTCTTTTGGAGGCTGCATTTGGAACCTGCTGCCTCTTAGTATTCAATACCCACATGCTATTCCCCTAGCTTCCTGGGCGAATCCCTGAACAATAGTGGCATTAAAGAAAGCAAAGCACTGGCAATGCATTTGGCTCTTTGTTCAGGGCAGAAAAACAAGCAACTTAACACTTAAAATTCATCAAAAGACACTGGGTCATCAGGTATATGGTAGAAGCAGCATTCAAGTTGGATTCCTTGTAGAAGAAATCCTCAGTGTTTAGTTAGAATTGCCAGACCCAGGATATTCTATCTTAACAGTGTTCTTCTTCATCATCTTCTTCAGTCTTTTTTTTTCTTTTGTGGGAGATTTTATACATGAAGACAAGACAAGCCCTTTCTCTCTCAATCTCTCTTTTTTAAAAATCTTTTTTTCTTTCTTTCCGGATAGACGAGTATACATAAATAATCTATATGTAAAGATAAATAGATATAGATATAGACATGGATCTAGATACATAAAAATGCTCTTCTTCATTTTCTTCTTCCTTCTCTCTGAGGTAACCAAATCTTTAAATAGATCACTGAGCTAAACAAGTCTTTATTTTTAGAGGTAGAGTTCCTAGGATATATGTAGAGAAAATCTAGTATCTTAAGATTTTACCATTCCAGTTGAGACACAATATCTTTTTCTTCTAATTGGTATCTTCAGAACCAGTGCCTAAGCGTGCATATTAGTTCGAGCCATAAAGCAAACTCAAAGGAAAATCTTCTGTTGAGAAATATAATGAAAACAATATTTGTTTAGCTTTTTACAGTGTATAATGTACCTTTACATATTTTGTTTCACTTAATCTCCCCCAGCAAGTTCTCTGACATACTGCAACCAGCAGAGAGTTGGTTGAATAGTGGGAGGTTGGGAAAAGTTAATAGGCTTGTCCAGTGAGAAGCAGCGAGGAGATTTTTGGCTGATTGTGAGTCTTGTAGTTGGCAGTTGACACCCTAGGACATCAGAGTCCTGTAAATGAAAGTAGAAAATACATACTTACTAATTTGCAACTGTTTAGGTGAATAATGAAAGAATGAATTAGATGATTTTTAAATGTTTTTAAATGTGCACGTGTGTGTGTGTGTGTGTGTGTGTGTGTGTGTGTGTGTGTTTCCAATCACCTAGTACCTAAGGAGGCATTTTATGTCCAGGTCAAGGGTAGTGGTACAGGAGAAAGGGAAGGCACTGATTTTTGATACATGTCATTGTTGTCTGGCATCAGCCAATCACCCATCAGGACTTTGGAGCACAGGCACACAAAGAGTAGGGTAAATGATTATCCAAAGAAAGAAGGGATGAAGGCATATAAAGATAGAAAAGAAAGCAAGATGGAAAGGCAGAATGAAGACATAAAGGAAAGGATGATTAAGGATCGAGCATGAGAATGAAATGGCCAGTAATACCACTATTCTTTGTCACCAAAGCCTGATATTTAAAAGCCTAAAATATTATCTTTAAATTAGAGTCAGCTGGACATTTAATATAGACTCTGATACATAAAAAGCCTCCCTTCATCCTAAGTAGCTCTTCTACTTGATTTTTGATACCAGAAATTTCCTTGACATCAGGCAAAAATTTCAATTCTTTATTATAAATTGAAGAATTTAAAACTCAAATATGCAAGTAAAACCGTCCATATAAATGACTTTCAGTCAAAGTGTAAAGAATGATTTCTGCTAATTTTCTATTTAGATACAGGGGAAGTGTTCATAATAAAATATTCTTTTGCCTCAGATAATAGGATGGAGTTGACACTGAATCCCACTATCTTAACTAGTTCCATGTGCCCCCCAATGTGATACCCTAAGAAGAAATCACCTGCATTGTCACTGTGCACTTTGATGTCTTACAAAAAATGCATAAGCTGAATTTGGTCACAAGGAAACATCACCTAAGTCCCAATTTCAGGACGTTATACAAAACAAGCAGTCTGTTTATATGCTTCAAGCACATCAGTGCTGTGAAGTGTAAGAATGGCCAATGAACTATTTCCGATTACGGAAGGCTAAAGGAAAGTACAACCAAAGGAAATTTATGATGCTGTATTAGAACCTGGGTCAAAGAAAATTTTACTCTTAAGGAATTTTGGGGGAAATCGGTGAAACTTAAATGTGGTCAGTATATTAGAAAATAGTATTGCATTGATGTTAAGTTCTGTGACATGGTAATTGTGCCCTGATAAAGGGGTGTGGTGTGTGCAACTTCCTCTCACGTAGTTCAGGGGAGACAGGGAGAGAGGAAGTGAACTAATGGGATAAAATTGAGAATCTGGGTGAATACAGAAGTTCTTTTATTCTTGCAATACTTGTGTAAGTTTGATAATATTTCTCCATAAAATGTTTTAAAAAGTGGATAAAGCGTTTTCTTTACAGAGAGGATTTTTTCTTCTGCTGAAGGGAGGAAAATTGAATTATACATTTGGGCTGTGTTTCTGCAATGGATAACTTAGCAGCTCTCTTTGGTGAATGAAAGTAATAGGCTTAGGTAATGTCATATTTCTTTACATAAAATGCAAAATACTAGTCATTTTTGAGGTTCACTTTGGTCAGTCAGCATAGGTCACATAATTGTAATATATGAGAGAATATTATGTCCTCAGCATAAAGTTATAGTGTAAAATACAGCCATACAAAGGTAGACCTAGGTTACACATCATTTGTTTAACATGCTTACTTGGACATAAAGGTCTTATCTGAAAACCTAATTTGGGACATTTTGGTAGAGTTTCTTCTCTTTAAAAATGGTCACATGAACTTGCTGAAAATATTTATAAAGATTCTTTATAAAGAAAAAATTAACAAGTAAATGCTTATTATAGAATGAAATAGATGTGTTTACTAAATCATTAAATTAAGCACAGCTATAGAAAAAAACACAAAGTAATGTTTGAAAATAATGATATTGTAGTTCTGTGTTCTCTCTGAATTTCTTCTCATCAAATCCATGAGAAGTGCAGACATGGCTTAGAAAACATCTCTGCCCAGGTTCAGGTCTGGCAGCTTGTTTTCTGTATTATTATCTGGTGTCCCATTCATCCATGTCCCTCCCCTGTGAATGCATTCCATCGTAAAGTGGACATTATAGGGCTGGTCGCTTATTTGTGTCAGGACTGATATACGAATTATGGAGAATTCTTACTCTATCTGTCACAACAAAGTTACACATTTGAAATGCAAACTCCTATTGTACTGATTTTTATGGCTTTTTGCTATTGGCTTCCTATTTCCTACTATGTGGATTCATGTTAAAGCTAGAAATGTGATTAGTCTTCCATGTGGTACTTGTTTATTATTCTATAGCTGCCTAGAAATAAATACCTTCTTTTTTGCGGTAGCAATGGAAAGGATTTGAAGAGTCCCTTGAATTCTCAGGGTGGAAAATAGAACAAAGTTCAGGCTGAGCACTAGTTAAAAAAAAGGTTCCCTCCACTACTCAGGAGTCATTTACTTTATTGTTACTTCCTGTGTTTTGCTATCAGCGACCCCCATGACATCAGCAGCTCTTGGTTAAAAGCTGTTCACTGGCTGCCTTGACAGCCTTTTGCTGTTTAACTGTTTCATAGTCACTTAAATATGTCATATATCTGCCTCCCAGTATTTCAGTGGGTTTTCCCATGACATTGGTCTTAGATCTAAATTACAGTTTTTAAAGGAGTGGATGTTTTTAAAACCAGCAATTTTAGAATTGAGCTATAGGAAAAAAAGTTGCAAATGCATGGAATCTGTGGGTCTCTCCTGAAATTCTTTACTGTCAGATTTCTACCACAACACAGACACAACTATATAGTACAATGAGAGTGGGAATTTTGGGATTGGGAAGGGGCAATGTGGGGCTTTCCTGTCTGCATATAAACATCCAGATTCTGCCTCGTTCCCAGAGAACTAAAAGTTGTACAACTATCCAAGCCTCCACAAGAGAGTGATTCCTGCCATATCTGAGTGAGCTTGGTACTTGCATCAGTCAAAACACAGCCACTAGCAGGAACTGTCACAAATGTGGGACAGTAACATGGTATGAGAGATTCTCCCTTCACCAGTAGCAGTTCCTTGGTGTCTCTATAAACATAGCCTCCTATCAGACTGGCTTACAGATTGCTATAGTGTTTACAGATTGTCCTGAGAATGAGATGTCATGTGAGGGGATCCTGGGGTGCAGCTCTTGAAATGAATTCAATATGAAAAATTTAAGTGATGTGGGATCTTAGTACAAGTCAAAAACCTATGCAGAATTGTAGATGAAAGGAAGTTAGTACTATAAATTATGTTATCATGAATGGGGAACATTTATATCAATCATTAGGGTTGGAGGATGAATTTATATAGACGTAATTGATGAGTCACATTAAAAAAAAGCTAATGTAGATAATAGGTGAGTGGAGAATAATACCCCTCGTGTTTGGGCCTGAAGCTGGTCTCTGGGTCACAGTAGCTAACCGTAAGAAAATTATTTTTAACTGTCTGTGTAAGAAAATGCTGAGTACCTTTTCTTCTAGACATCCCTGAACATCCTAAGTCATTACAGGTGCTAACGCCATGGAAGGATTTTAAAGCACCACTTACAGATTCCAGAAGAGAAGGCCTGTGTGGTCTGTTTTACTGCAAGCACAGTAAAAATTAGTGGGCCCTATTTATTCGTTACTAATCTGGTGGCAGAGATGTATCTTAATTCCTCGTGTGCTTTAAGTGCTGTTGCTATTATTTGTTGGGAAGTTTCCCCTTTTTTCCCTATTAAACCTTTATTCCAGGAGTTGTGTTTATTTGGCACTAAGTTAAAAGGAGAGGATGTTGTTAAAAGAAGGGACCACTTTACTGTTTCTATTAACACAGCATCGCAGTACCTGCTGCTACTAAAATCCAACTGATTCAGTCTCTGAAGTCTGTCATCAAAGGGTAATTTGGAAGCTATTAGAATTCACAGATATAATTTTTTAATCTATAAATATATGTCATGGTAAAATAGTTGAAATTTTATATAACGTATTTTCTTTCTCTAGGTTTTAATTTTATTATTTTTTAATGGTATTCATAGAATACTTTAGAGTTTCTGTCCTAGAGGTACAAATGCATTTTACAAAAAAGGAAATACTTCTATTGATAAAGAGTTCTGTCTATGCTGACATGCACAAATAAGAGTATTTCAAAATTGGAGCAGATGATGGGCTATATCTGAAGTGTCAGAGATTGAAGTGGCTACTAAAGGTGTATCTGGCTATGTTTTAAAGTTGAAGCTCAGAGCTCAAACAGAAAGTTAATGAAATCCAAAGAAGTATTAAATAGCACATTCTCTTCTGAAGAGTGGCAATTTAATTGCTGGGATTTCCCCCTTTCCCCAGAGAACTCAAATGGCTAATAAGGTTAAGTTCATTTGAAGTAGTTTAAACTTCATAGTATATAGGCATAATTGAGTGAACACTCCTTTTTATGGACTGAATGTTTGTGTTCCTGAAAATTCATATGTTGGAATTCTATCCCTCCATATGATATTATTAGGAGGTGGAGTCTCTGGGAGGTAATTAGGATTAGATGAGGTCATGTGGGCAAAAACCCTTGTGCATGAGATTAGTTCCCTTATAAGAGTCATGAGAGGGAGTTTGCATCCCTTGTCTGCTCTCTGCCATGTGAGGATACAAGGAGAAGTCAGCAGTCTACACCCTGGAAGAGAATCTTACTAGAACTCAATTATGCTGGCACCCTGATCTTGGACTTCCAGACTCCAAAGCTGTGAGAAATGAATTTCTGTTGTTAATAAGCCACGCAGTTCATGACATTTTTGTTGTAGCAGCCTGAGCTAAGGTACTCCCTGAAATAATGCCCTTTACTTTTAAACCTGGAGTCTAAATTGATTATTTCCTTCTAGTTTGGGCAAATTTACACCTAGGACATTGCATCTCACCAGCCCCTACTTAACTCTCCTACTTATGTAGGGGACTCAGAAAGACCACTTCTGATATTGGCCTATTTGATTTCAACCTGAGTTTTGGCGTCTAGGAATACCGTAATTTAAAGCTGGTACTGTTTTTGAGGGTCCTTGAGAACTGGGGTATGTTGGTTTTCCTCTCTTGTCACAGGTATTCTGGAGGTAGGGAGCAATGGCCTTCTCTTCTGGAATCAATGGCCCTGGGAAACTGAGTAGAGAACCATGATATGACTATCTGGGTAAAAGGCTATTTTTTTTAAATTATTAAATTTATTGAGGTGACATTGGTTAGCAAAAATTACGTAGGTTCTGGGTGTGCAATACTACAGTGCATCGTCTATATGTTGCATTATGTGTTCACCACCCAGAGTCAGTTCTCTTTCCATCACCATGTATTTGCTCCCCCTCCCTCCTCTCCCACCCCTCCCCCATTGCCCTCAGGTAACCACTAAACTATTGACTGTGTCCATGAGTTTTTGTTTCTTTGTTGCTTTCGGTTTTATATTCCATGTATGAGTGAAGTCATATGGTTCTTGGTTTTTTCTGTCTGGCTTATTTCGCTTAGGATGATGATCTCCAGAACCATCCATTTTGATGCAAATAGCAGTATTTCATCTTTTCTTATAGCTGAGTAATAGTCTAGTGTGTACATGCACCCCAGCTTCTTTATCCAGTCATCTGTTGCAGGGCACTTTGGTTGCTTCCATGACTTGGCCATTGTGAACAGTGCTGCGATGAACATTGGGGTCCATAGTCTTTGTAGATGAAGGTTTTTAAATTTTGCGGGTAAGTACCCAGAAGGAGATTGCTGGGTCATATGGCAACTCCATTCCCAATTTTCTGAGGAACCTCCACACTGCCTTCCACAGTGGTTGTACCAGTTTGCACTTCCACCAGCAGTGTGCCAGAGTTCCTTTTTCTCCACACCCTCTCCAGCACTTGTTATTCCTTGTCTTGTTGATAATAGCCATTCTCACAGGTGTGAGGTGGTATCTCATGATGGTTTTGATTTTCATTTTCCTAGTAGCTAATGAAGTAGAGCATTTTTCCATATGTCTGCTGGCCATTTCTATGTCTTCATGGATGAAGTGTCTGTTCAGATCCTCTGCCCACTTTTTAATTGGGTTTTTTTTTTAATTGTATGAGTTGTTTGTATATTTTAGATATTAGCCCCTTATCAGATGCATTGTTTGCAGATATTTTCTCCCATTTAGTTAGTCGTTTCTTTGCTTTATTGATGGTTTCTTTTACTGTGCAGAAGCTTTTTAGTTAGATATAGTCCCATTCATTTACTTTTGCTTTTACTTCCCTTTTCTTTGTGGTCAGGTTCATGAAGTCCTTCTTGAGCCCGAGGTCTATAAGTTTAATATCGATGTTTTCTTCTATAGAGTTTGTTGTTTTGGGTCTTATGTGGAGGTTTTTAATCCATTTTTAGTTAATTTTCTTATATGGTGACAGTTCACAGTTCAGATTCATTCTTTTGCATGTGGTTTTCCAATTTTCCCAGCACCACCTACTTGAAGAGGCTTTCTTTTCCCCATTTTTGCTCCTTTATAAAAAATTATTTATCCATATATTTGTGGATTTACTTCTGGGTTTTCAATTCTGTTCCATTGGTCTGTGTGTCTGTTTTCCACGAAAGGCTTTGGGTGCATCCTAGGTCGATTTGACTGTTATTTCTTTTCTTTTCTTTGCAAAGAAAGGCTTATAATGATATTCCAAAACAGTGTAACTTATTTTTCTGAAGAGAGAAGATTCTCTTTCATTTAGCCATCTATATTTTGGTCTTGTTCCTGGTTCATCCAAGATGAGCTCCCCAAATTGAGCTCCCTTGAAACATGACGTAGGGACTGCTGAACTCATGACCACTCCAGAAACTTTCCTGGCCCTATGTTTGCCTCTTCGTATCTATTCTGATGTTCACATATTGAAGGAGTGCTCAAACATTCTTGAATGTAAGACTTTATTTTTGTTGCTCACCCAGGAAATCTTGTGTTGGAATTCAATTTATGATGCAATTAAAACTTGTTACTGTTATGGTCCAGTATGTGGTTTCATTTCCTTAATATGATAATTTCGGAGAGAGTATAGATGCCTTATGATTGTGATATCAACATTTCCTTCTTGAGAAAATGCTACCAAGTACCTTTTGGCAGTGAAGACCTCTGCATGAGACTCTTCCTCTCATGAAGTATCTCATTCATCCCTCTCCAGAGGAGAAGAGGAAACACAAGAAGATGTGCCTGGTGCAGTGCCCCACTTCCTACTTCCTGATGTGCAATGCCCAGGATGCTATAAAATCACCACTGCCCATAGCCATGCATAAAGGGCCGTTTTTGTGTGTTGGCTGCTCCTCTGTCTTCTGCCAGCTCACAGGAGGAAAAGTAAGCCTTATAGAACATGCTGCTTCAGAGGGGAGCAGCACTAAAATGCCCCCGAATCATGCTGTGTGGTAAATCATCCCAGTATGCACATTTTGGATAAGAATGAAAAAAACAATGAGACCACAACATTTACATTTTAGTGACATTCCAGTTGTTTTGGTGGGTATCTAAAAGAACAATGATATGTGATTGCCAAGTATAATTAAACTCTTGAGAAAAACAAATCACTTTGTTAAGTTTCTTAAGATATGAAAATAATAAAATAGTATATTAGTGACTATTTTATTCCTTTTTTCTTATTTTTTTTTGTGTGTGGGGTCTCTGGCTGGGAACTGAACCCAGGCCACAGCGTCGGGAGATCCGAAGCCTAGCCACTATACCACCAGGGAACCCCCCTGTTAGTGACTATATTTATCAGTGTGAGAAGAACCCTAAATCAGTAGTCAAGATACATGGGCACCAGTGCTGGCTCTGGGACCTTGGGTTAGCTCTCCTAATCTCCTTGGGCCTTAGTTTGTTCACCTGTAAAATGGGAGAGCTAGGGTAGATCAGTTAGACTTTATGGACCCTTACAGACCTTTTCAACTCTGTGACTCCATGCCTTACAAAGGCATTTTAAGAAATAGTCATCTGATCTTCTTACTTTATTTTTTAAATTTTTCTGTTGGATATGTACCCAGATGAGAGTTGAGGACTCTATTCAATCAACTTATTAATGAAAATATTACTGAGTTTATTCAGAAGATCTGCAGATATGCTAATTGGCAGCTGGTCCATTCTTCTCAGGGAGCAATTCCAAGTGAAATATTTGGAATTGGGTTTGAAACTTCTTTCTTATTTCTGCCTGGGGGATTTATGTAAAAGAATAAAAATTTACCCTAAGTCAGAAGATTCTCTGGTTTGAGAATCTCAGAAGATTTTTCTAGGACTTTATAAACAGGAGGGAAGGTTATGGCAGTTTTTCATTTTCTATGACAATGTCAGAGCTTGGAACAATAATGGAGTCTGGAATTGCTCTTCATGAAAGTGTATGAAATTATCAGCAGAATGGAAGGGAAATGCAGCAGGTGAGATCAGAGATATAAAAATAATTTTTCTATTACAAAGTAGTTTTCTTTCTTTAAATGGCATGCAGGGCTAATCCACCCTGATAGCTGTGCTGGGTATTTATCTGGTAATATATTTCTGTGCAAATAATTTCATACTGTATTATTATGATGATAAGTTCTCCTCTATCAGGAGCTATCCCAAATGGTGGGAAAGCAGAGTTGCTTCTGCCAATGATGCAGGTGACTGTGCACAGACCATGTATAAGGCATTCCATGATACATAACCTCCAAAAGGCTAATAAAAATTACGAACTTTAAAAGTCTTGATTAAGTTTGCAAGAGAAATGGGGATAAGGCAACTCAAGTACCACAGGGCAAGCCAACCACAATGCCCATGAGGAACTGGCATCCTGTAACCCTAAAAATGTAAATTGAATAATAATTTTGTAGACTTTAAAGCCACAGAAGATGCCTGAGGTCAATATTAAATGCAAGAAAAAAAAAGACACTGTACTTAAAATTCTGTTATAGAAATTTGAAGACTTTGTCAGATTTCCAAGTCTTTCTCTATGTAGAAAAAAAACATTCTGTTGAGCAAATGCACAACATATTATACATGCAGACATTCTAGGGGTTTATGGTTGGTGATAGACAGTAATTATGGGCTGCTGCTCAGAGAAAAGGCAAGAAGGAAGACAGAATTGCATTTTAATGTCACAAATATTTCAGAGACAAGCTGAGACATTTTTGGGGAAGATGCTGAACAGGAACATGCAGAGCTATCTCCAAAGAGATTTGCTCAAGAGCAAAGAGCCCTCCAGATCATTCTCTGGAGAGTGGCCTGAGAGGTAGGAAGCATCATGGAAGACCTGGGGCTTCAGTTTCATTTCCTTGCTCAGTATCTGTCTGGAATGACACTTCTCTTTTCTGTGTTTGGTTTCTCTCTTTTTAAGGAAAGATATCAGCCTTGGCTATTCATTCCTCTTCAAAAAGTTTCTTTAATTTATAAAATGAAAAAAAATTAACTCTTTAATTCCAGATTCATTGTGTTCAAAAGTTGTTAAGTTAGGCCTAGTCAATTTCTATGTAATTGAACTCAATTCAGAAACACAGTCTACATTTCTAAATGTGGGTGTCAATATTATACACACAAGAATTGTCTATCTTGCTATTAAGCTAGCTAGATGCTACATATAACACTTCTGGCACCCTTGTAGAGAAAATACTTTACATCTCCATTGATGAAAACTGGCCACCAAGTATGTCAGCTTTGGGGCCTCTTGGGAGGGGTTCTGTATTAGGCCAAGGTCAACTTCTGCCTGTGTCCTGCCCAGAGTGACTTGGTAGGAGCTATAGTGATCTGCAGATGGTTACCACTTGTACTTACCTCGGAGGTGCCTGAGCCAGGCTAGATTGCAGACTGAGGCCAGCTGCTGCTAGTGCCAGGCTTGGGGCTGCATACCAAGAGGTACAGGGCATGCCAAGGTCAGATGCTCTTCTTTTGGGGTTTGTGAACCTTTGAGAGATTTTTAGGAAAGTCTTCAGCATGATCCAAGACAGGTCATTTGTGTGGAAAAGCCACTGGAAGTGGCTTGGTTGTGCCCACAAGTTGGGAGGGACGAGTTCTCAAGGGATGACCGGCGTGGAGCGAACAGTGTTAGCCAGGTTGTTGGGGACTTAGGTATGGTGCCTGCCCATGGATGCAGCCCGCCTGTGGGAGCAACAAAGAACAGTGTCTTCCGTCAGTGTTTCTGTCTGGGAGAAAGCTGCCTCTCCAGCCCTCACCCTGAAGACAGATAATTCAATTTCTCCCTGTACATCCCTGCCACCTTTTGAGCTGTTGCTCCAGCACAGGAGCTCAGAGTGAATGAGTTCTTCAGCAAGTAAGCCCACCCATGATCCCTTTAAAAGGAGTGCCTGGGTTTCTGGCAGCCCTTTAGCAGGCCCCTGCAAGCCTTTGGTGTCATTCAGCCAAAACCTCCATGATTTTTCAAAGCCAGAAGTTGCGGGGACTTATCTCCCTGGCACTGGAACTCTGGACTGGGGAGCCTGGTGTGGGGCTGGGACCCCATGCTCCTCACGGGGGACCCTGGCAGCCAAGATGTCCCACACCCATATGTGGCAGTTAAAAATTGGGCCTTCTACCATTCTCCATATGGCTGCTTCTGTGTGTCTTTAGTTATAGGAATCCTGTTTAGCTAGGCTTGAGGCAGTTCTCAAAGACGATTGTTGTGGAGTTCGGTTGTAATTGTGATGTAATCCTGGGAAGAGGCAAGCACAGCATTTTGCCATTCCTCCATCTTAACGGGCGCTCCCAGGTCTCACAGTTTTGTTTCTTAGCACCTGCTTCTTCTAGTTTTCTTCCTTAGGACCGAGCTCTCTGTCCTGAGGAGTGTAAACTGATTGGGTTCCTGTTGGTTATGGCTTAAAACTAACCATGGACTACTCTTTTCAATTGCCCTTAAATTAGCGCTTGAGCAGATAATATAGAACCCACTCCCTGCTCACCCATATTTTTTGGGTACTTTTTCTGTACTTCAATATTACTGTTCCACTGCATTGTCTAACTCATCTAATTGAAAAATTATTAGTCCTTAATACACTTTTGGTGTTAAACATTATAAAGATATAAAACTATATGCAAGTGGTAGTATCTATAAAATTATGTTGGTACCAACTTTTTTATACATCTTGTTTCCCCCATTAAACATAGGCCTCTGGCATTTGATTTGATAATATGAGGGAGGGATAATACTTCACTGAGGTTAATGCCATTTATGATGACACCGTTTTACTTGATCAACAGGTTGCCTCTAACATAGCTGAAGACTGGAGGCCTTCAGTGTAAATCTGGATGATATAACTCGATTATGAAACAGCACTTTGAGTGTGGTGCCAACACTGTGCTTGAACTATGTGATTTTTGCTATCTGTCTTTTTGCTATGTATTTTGAAGGAATAGTAACACTTCATGGGCCTGGTCATCATAGGGCTTCATCCAGTTGACAATAGGTCAACTCACTGAGAGGGCCTGAGGCCACAACCTGCTCCTAGGATATGTTTCTTGCGTGCTGTAATCTGCTGATAGACATTTTCTTAGCCTCAATTCCCCTAAAAGAGGCTGAGAAAAGGGCTTGAGGTGACTGGTTTATCTTGGGAAACGAACTCAAGGGAAAGGAGTGAGGGACCGGGAAACCAGGAAAAAGGGAAAGCTAATGAAAAGGTGTGTTTGTTAGGGAACCAGTCACAACTGCGTGCAGTCTAGGTTACAGAAAGCCATGCACATGCTCTGGCTCCTCACCCCACTGGCTGTGAGTTGCTGTGGAGGGTTCATTGCAGTGTACTTCCAGGTGCACACACATGGTGCCCCTTGTAGGGTAGGGGTGTGGAAAGAGAATGGAGTGTGGTGTAGCTGGCAGTGGCTCTTCCTGGCCACTTAGGGAGCATCTGGAGGAAGCAAAATGTTCTTGAAAGACATAAGAAGTATCTAATCCTGAAGAGCTCTTTCCCTTGAAGCCCTTTGAAGGATATAGTTTCCTTGGTGATCTATCTGGTTTGGTGAGATACAGGCACTTCTTAACTTCTCTACAGTTAAGGCCCATAGACTTCAACTACTTGAAGGCACTGTCTGAGCCAGTTTCTCCTGAGAGCAGGGCCTGCTACAAAAGTTTGGATGGAAGTAGTTTATTTGAGCATTTTCATCTCAGGGAGCTGAAGTTCAGGAGAGGGTTTAATACAGGGAATAGTGAGAGTGAATTAAAGGATGCAGTAGGATGCATTTTTATTTGGTCACCTGGGGGCAACTGGGGCTTGATCCTGCTGGGACTTTTGAGGAACTTTATGAAATGTTATCTTTTTCATTATCCACGAGGCTTAGATAAGTTAAGTACATCTCCTTAGGTGCCAGGGTTGATAGAGGCAGAGGATGGATTCTGATGCAGATCTGTGTGACTCCCAAGGCCTTCCACTTAAATACCAGGCTATAATGCTTGCCTATATTGCATATTTTCCTTAAGACAATCTCATGCCTACTCAAAACCTGCCAATCTAGAAGATAGCTAGAAGATAGGTAAGAGCAAAATTATCACACTTCTTAGTTATTAGACATAGATTTGATCTCTAATGGAATTTTTTGTAAAGACTGTCATGTCATTATGTCTATTCAGTTCTATCCATCACTAGACTGTTACTAGAATTTAAGATGATAACTAGATTTTCCTGCCAGGGGTAATTCCCAGACTAGAACATCAAATGTAACAGTGAAGGTCTCTTGAAGATAAGCATTACTTGTCACATGCATTGTCATTGTTTCCACAGAAAACAATTAGGGAATCTAATGCCTAGGGAGATGGATGTCACTATAATGACTAGAAAGTACGTAAGATATTATACACCTTGTACAATTTTTCTGTAATGAGAATGAATACAGCCGTCAAAATTGTATTTTGATTAATCCTAACATTGCTGATATTTTTGGGATTGTCTGAGTGTGCCTGTGGCTTCATTGTTTATGTTGTAGGCAAGCTTAATCATATGTGGATGTTGTTTTTGATGTTAGTGGGGAAGTTGTTTATCTGTCTCTACAATGACTTAGGATCCGCCTAACCAAAATTACAAAGGAGCAATGTTTGTCTTTATTGTCTTATGCTTCTTTTTGGTTTTCCCTCTCCACACTCTCAGATGCCAAGTACTTAGGCATCTATTCAATCAGAAAGGCTCTGCTATCCCTCACACGTGTAATTCAGTGTGGACTTAAATCAGTGTACTGGTATTTATTACTCTTCGCCCATCCTTGGTTCACTCCTCGTGCTCCAGCAAACCTGAATTATCTGTCCTAGCAGAAGCCCAGCACATTGGCTCTGCTCTTTGCCCTGCTCACGCTCCTTCCTTTTCCTTTGCTGGGCTATCTTCTCGTCTTTTCAGACTCAGCTCAGGGGTAATCATGTTAGGAAGTCACCCCTGACACTCCTGTCCTTTCCAACCTAGGAGACTCTGTTTTTTGGTCCTGTGATGTTCTGAATAAGATCTCTATGATTATACCTGTCATAGTTTTCGTAGCTGTTGTTTCCATTACACAGCGATCTGCTTGATGGCAACAAGTATGTTTTAGTCACATTTGTCAACTTAACACCTAGAAAGTAGTAGGCACTTCATACATATATATTTGCTAAATTGAATTTGAACTGAATTTCATGTTTGTGGAGGCAGGAGTTCTTCTCTAACTGCTAAAATAATACAATAAAAAGACTATAACATCTTGCACTCAGGGTTTATAACTTGGTGAAAAGTTAAGTTTGATCTACACAGTTTCATTTGATTAAAATAATTTTACATAATAGTAGAGGAGTGAGAATGAGGTTAGCATGGAGTAGCAAATGTGCTTCTGAGTTTTAACTGACACAGGAAACCAATTTTCAAACCAAAAGCATGTCCTTTGGTTTTAGTGATGTTGTGTGCCAGTCCTTGAGTCATTGCATAGCTAACTGGAAGCTTTAGAATATTTAAAAAATATGCATGCTCTGTAGATAGAGGTGTGTCCAGAAAGTTATCACCTTGAACTTCTGAACTCAATGCTCCCGTCCCTGCTCCTTGCAATTCCTTCATATATGAGATGATTACCATATATATGTAATCGTTTATACTTGAATGTTTGAATCTAGTACTTAGGCAACCTACATAATTCTAAATTTTAAAAACTGCATAAATACATGCTCATGGATATTAAGGGAATTTTCAATTCCCATTTCATACATAATCATGTCATGCATTCTAAAAGCCCAGTGTTGGGGGAAAATCACAAATCAAAGTCATTTATATCTAATACCATTAGTGAGAAAACTTTAATATTAAAATGGTAAACATCAATTATTGCTATCACTATGACAGCTTGGTAGAATGAATTTTAAAATTCATAATTTAGATAAAGTATATGGTTTGTTGCATTTTAGTTATTTGGAACTCTGTTCAAATAAATACATGGATATACATATGGTTCACTGTTTATTTGTGCTGCAATTGTTTTGGAAGTATTTTTTCTATTTTATTCTCCACTGTTAACCCTACCAGTCTACATTCAAAACTTACCCAATGAATTTATTTCAAATTTTTCTTTCTACAAGGTCCATGGTTTATACTGGCTTACTCTTACAATTATTTTCTATTACTCAGCAATTGTTTATCCTGCATATTTTTCCATGTATGTAATAATACTTTGTCAATTTTTTTTTATATTTCAAATGTTCATTTTAATTGCAAAGTAATTTATTGATTTTGATGTTCAATATTAGTTTATATTAATTTCAGGTGTACAGCAGAGTGGTTAGACATTTATATAATTTAAGAAGTGCTTCCCTCTGACTAGTCTATTACCCACCTGGCATTATACATACAGGGTGGCCCCAAAGTAGGTGTATGTATTTATTTGCATATTTGTGTTTCAGTGTGTATGCATACCCTTATAATCTGTTGTGATGAATTTTGTTGATTCAACTGTACACCTACTTTTGAGCCACTCTGTAGTTATTACTGTATCATTGACTCTATTCCCTATGCTTTATTTTACACCCCCATGACTATTTTCTTTTTTTTTTTTCTTTTTAATTCATTTTTATTGTTAGACTTATTGGGGTGACATTTGTTAGCAAGGATTACATAGGTTTCAGGCATACAATTCTACAGTGCATTGTCAACTTGATGTATAATAAGTTCACCACCTAATGTGACTTCTCTTTCCATCACCTTATATTTAGCTTCCCCC
>PVJL010006593.1:47500-59278 GCA_004026885.1 Lyroderma lyra | reverse complement strand
CTTCCTTTCCCTTTTCCCCCACCCCCAAGCTCTCTCCCATCTGACAACCATCAAAACGTTCTCTGTATCTACGAGTTTGTTTTGTTTGTTTGTTTGTTTTGTTCTTTAGATTCCACATATAAGCAAAATCACATTGTATCTGTCTGGCTGTGTCTGACATACTCCACTCAGCACAGGTCCATCCACACTGTCGTAAATGGCAAGAGCACATTCCTTTCCCTGGCTGAGCAGTATTTCATTGTATGTGTGTACTACCTGCCCTTGATCTGTTCCCCTGCACGGACGGACACCCAGGCTGCCTCCACATCTTGGCCATTATAAACCATGCTACGGTGACCGTAGGGATGCATTCATCCCCTCGAAATAGTGTTTATAGTGAAATGTATTAAAACATGGTTTCTTTGGATAAATACCAAGAAGTGAAATTATTGGGTTCTTCTTCGTGTTTTGTTGTAGCTTTTGTTTTAAAACAAGCTTGTCCAACCCAGAGTCCGCAGGGCACATGCAGCCCAACACAAATTCATAAACTTTCTTAAAACATTATGAGATTGTTTTTTTATGACCTTATTTATTTATTTATTTATTTATTTATTTATTTATTTATAGCTCATCAGCTATCGTTAGTATTAGTGTGTTTTATGAGTGGCCCAGGACAGTTCTTCCAGTGTAGCCCAGGGAAGCCATAAGGTTGGACATTCCTAATAGAGACTCCATGGGAAAAGAGCATTTTCCTAAGAAATAGCCTTCTGAGGGAATGTTCTACAGACAGAGGCCATTCGGAGGGGAGTATTTTGGCTCTGTGGATATAATCCACAGTTATAATCCACAGTTTTGTTTTGGTTTTTTTTTTGTCTTCCATGGCTTTTTATGTTATTTAACATTTCTGAACATTGAATTCTTCTGTTTCTTTATGCATTTATGAGCTTTGCTATTATGTCTCTACCACACTGGAAACTGGCCTACCTGGGGGGAGAATTCTTGTTCCTGGCTAGGGCCTCACCAGTGACAGGCAGTTTTGCAGGAGTTGTCTGGTCTTGCTGCATTTCCATTTCAGTGTCTGCAGCATGATACCATCGGTTCAATCCAAAGCTTGCCCACTGTGTCATATTCTATATGCCGGTTATATACTTTTTTAGAGGTTTAAAATATATCACAGCAACTAAAACTGAAATAATGACATGTTCCAAGTTTGTGCTCTGGTTCAATGGCCTTTATATACTAAAGAAAGAAATGTTCTCATTACAAAACAATATTTTTTCTGCTGGTACGAGAAGCCAGTTCCTTGTAATACAGATGTGACTTCAGCTGTACGGTTTGTGTATTGCTGAAAAGTTGGCTTCCGCAGTTCTGGAGAGCTGTCACATTTGCAAAAGGTTTTTTTATTATGGAATGTCCTCTGACTTGCCTTGTGCTATTTTAATCGTTAAGTGGAACATGGAGGCAGTATTAGGGAAACTGGAAACAAGATCAGGAAAAACGAAGTTTTAAAGAATTTATGTAGATTATTGTAATTAAAACAATCACCACAACTCAGTCAACTGTAATCACAAATATAATAAAATATTTTAAAATGCTATAAATATATTAAGTGCATAGGGAGAAATTCTAGAATGAAATGTATTAAAACATGGAATAATGGACAATTAAAAAAACTTTTCTATGTTTTCCAGATTTTCTACCATGAACATGAATCACTTTCATAACACAGAAAAATAAAATAAGCATTTCCTTTTAAGAGCAGAGGACAGATACCTGCGCTGTTAAACTGAGGGCATTTTCTTGGATGAGAGCAATCCAGCTGTGCATGTTAATAACCTTTATGAGCCCACTGCCACATTCACAGTATCACTGGGGCATTAGCTAGGTTGGGACAAGTATTTACCTCTTGAATCCAAGCAGTATAATAATGGACAAACATCTTACTGCAAAATTTTTGTAAGAAGGACTTCTACTGGTCGTCAGGACCACTCTGGAAGACTAGAAGATAAGTTAGGAAAGTCTCAGTGGAATTCTCCCTATTCATACATTAGAAATGGGGATGGAAGGAGTTCAAAATTATGATTAGTGAGTATTGATGGTGTAAACTTTACACTAATTTTTTAGAGCAATTTTACATTTAGAGAAAAACTGAGTGGAAAGTACAGAGTGCCTACATAGCCTTTCACCCTTCCAACATACATTAACATCTTGCTCTAATGTGTGCATTTGTTACAAATGATAAGCCAATACTGATACAATATTATTAACAAAGGTCTATGGTTTAATTGTGTTGCACATTCTGTGGATTTTGGTGCATGTACAACAACATGGATCCACCATTATATTGTCATAAACAATAATTCCACTGCCCTAAAAATTCCCATTAAAAATTTTTAAAGCCTGTGGAGTCTGTATTGACTTCCTAGTCTGGAGCTTCCCTCTTCTTACTTATTTATTTATTTTTAAAGATCCTCACCCTGATTAGATTTTGAGTCCCTGGAGAGCTCCATAGAGACCTCAGTTATGACCCAGGAGGAGAAGTAAAGCACTACAACCATTATTTCACTCTAAAAGTAAGCTTGTCCAGCCAGTGGCCCATGGGCCCCACGCAGCCCAGGACGGCTTTCCATGTGGCCCAACACAAATTCGTAAACTTTCTTAAAACATTATGAGACATTTTTGCAATTTTTTAAAGCTCGTTAGCTATCATTAATGTATTTTATGATTTTATGTGTGGCCCAAGACAGTCAGTCCTCTTCCAATGTGGCCCAGGAAAGCCAAAAGGTTGGATACCCCTGCAGTCTAAAGGGAAGTTCTGGGGTTGGAAACATGGTTGGATCCAGGGACTGTTCATGGTAAAGGAGCCTCCCCAAAGGGACTAGTCTTGGGAATGTAGCCTCCCAAACTGCCTGATTTTAACCCTGTAGTTTTTTTTTACATGTTCCCTTCCCTTCTGCCTATCCTCATTCTGTCCATCCTAGAATTAAAGTCAAGTTCCTTTGATTCCCTGAAACCTTCTCCGAAGCTCCAGAACTTATTCTTTTCACTCTTTCTGCCAGTCTGTAGGCCTCAACATAATATTTAGTTGTATGCTATTACTATTTCCTGATGCTTAAAGTATAATAATTGGATCTCTTCTCTTTAATTGGAATGTAAGTTTCCAGAGGGTAGTGATCAGGGGGCTGGGGCCATCTATGTTTATATGAGGGCTCTATTTTTAATATTACATGACTGGATACTTTCTGGACAGCCCTTGTATATCTCTGGTAATTCCTACATATAGTACAATCTTCAAAAGCATTCTTAATGCACTAATCATTACAGGATCTCAGACCAGATGGTAAGTAGACAGATGTCCTGCGTCATTCAGAATGACTATTTTGCATCTTCACATTCACTCATAAATTGTCAACTCTTTCATTCACCAATCTTTTAGACGTAGGGATTTAATATCGATAGAATGAGCATTTTTTTAGGGCTTAATATAATTATTCATCAAATATTAGCTAAAGTGAATTTATTTGAATTCAGATATGATGTGAGAAACCAGTAATTTTATGTTTGGAAAGAAAAAGCATGGAGATAGTTACCTGAAATGTAGAACAAAAAGTAAGTTGACAGAAATTATGCCTGAACCATTTTAACTTTTACAAGTATAGGGTAAGTATAAATAATGAGAAATTCTCCAGAGTATTAAATATGTTAATACTACAAATAAGAGAAAGTAAGTGTATTTACTTAAAATTTCCCATAGGTCTATAAATGGAGGTAAGCCCCATTCTCGTTGAGCCACAGAACTTCTGTAAAATAGGGTTAATAATAACTTTCTTAAGAGAGTATTCCAGATAATCTCTTATGACCCATCTTGGCTCTAAAATCTTTGATGTTTTTCGATATTTTGATGTTCTCTGCATTGATTAAAGTTCGTGTGTGTGTGTGTGTGTGTGTGTGTATGTGTATGTTCCTATTAAGATCTGATAGTAAATTGAGATTATACAACCAAAGTGTACTCTTCAAGGCATCTGTGGAAATACTGGCGGATTTAGCACCAGGAATAAATTTCAGGAGGTTCATTTTGGAGTTCAGATGAAGACAAGGGAAATCCCAGGACAATTCTGAGAGAGATCATGTTGTTAAAGAAATCTGGATAGAATATAAAGTGTTGCAAAGCAGCATCTCCCCGTGTGGAGGGACCATTATTGTTGATAGAATGAGGAATGCTCAACTGTGGGTGTGTTAATGGGGAATGCTTTTGAGATGTCTGAAAAGGACTTTGGAGGGGGCCAGAGTAGAACCTGGAACCAGGCAGCATTGGTGTACGATGGTTCTGTCTTACATGGTTATTAGAAGCTTTATCTGTCTAAATCTTATCTTCCAAGTGGAATACAAGGGCTGTCCAGAAAAAGTCCAGTCATAAATGCCTCTATTTTTCATATGACATGGCTGGATACTTTCTGGACAGCCCTCATACAGCCTTTGCTTTTGGTATTGTTGTTGTGGTATTCTCTACGGTACTCAGCACAGAGCACATACTAGTTGCCCAGTAGCTACTTGTCGAGTGATGACATGAACAACTGCTGGGAATCGACCAAGGGGGCCATCTCTGTTGACCTGCAGCAGTTAGAGATAAGTGGGAAGTGGAAGGGCAGTGAGAAGAGCTGAGATAGTGACAGCGTTGGGCTCTGTGAACAGACACTAGCTGTGAACAGAAGCGTTCACAGCCTGGGAAGAATCCATGTCTCTGTTCCACTTGGGTAGCCGATGCAGGCAGCAGCTGCCTCCCACCTCAGGAGCAAATCCAAGGGTTAGAAGAAACATCTCTCAAGTCTGAGGTCATTTGCTTTCCCTCTTCTTTTTGGAGTTGAAAATTCGTTTACAATTATATCGGAAACTCAAATAACAAACCTGTATCATTTTTTAAAAGAAAATAACTATTCTTGTATTTTTAGCAAAGGAGACCTAACTCAAGGCAGGTCCTACTGCCAATGACCAGATTAGACATTGTGTATTACAAAGGGGTTTGGCTGTTTTGATGTTGATCTTTAGGGAACAGCTTACCTGGAGTGACCAGGAATGGAATGGTATTGAGTCCTCATTGGCCCATTATTTATTTTTTTTAATTTTATTTTATGTGGGTAGTTCCCTGGCTGGGAATCGAACCCAGGCTGCTGCGTTGACAGTGCCGAAGCCTTAGCCACTGCACCACCAGGGAAGTCCCCCCAATTATTTCTGAATACTTTGTAGTTGCTGCTCAGGGCCAAGTGTTAGGCCTCTTTGCACCTGTGTGGTTATTCAGAAATGATTTTCCTATAAAGTCAAGGGATAGTTAAAGTAATCACAGAATACTCTGTTCTTGTCAAACTAAATGGTTTGTTCTTTCAAAGAAACAGTAATCGGAGGTCATGGAATCATTTATTTACACATTTCATTATACATTTTGTTTCTAATTTCATTAGAAACAAAAACCCATGGGACTCTTTAATCCTCTGGAATCTTAGCTTGTTATGTTTGAAATACTTCCTGGAACATAGTAGGTGTTTGATAAATATTTATTAAATGGTGAATGACTCTTTTCTTCAACTGCATCTTTAATAGCTTAATAATTCTCCCTCAGTGCTTACAAACTAGAAAACCCTGATTTCTACAATGAGGACAAAGAGTTTGAGTATTTGTGGAGGGCTTATTGGTGCCAGGAACTTTGGTAACCTATACATTATTTTATTTAATTCATACTACATTACTATGAGATAGGTATTTTAACGATATTTTACAAAAGGAAGATGAAAGCTCAGCCTAATCAAATAACTCAGAGCCCCAGAATGGTGGAATTAGGATTTGGTTTGTATGCTGTACAGAGCTGTTTTAATTCATATTGTAGTCTCTTCTTTTACTTTATTGAAACCAGGTGAATTAAGATGACAAACAATAAGAATTTCTTCTCTATTTTCTCTTCCTAGAAAAATCATCTTCCTCCATTATTCTCCAGTTTCTAAAAATTAATGGCAAAACCTGCATGAATATTTATTACAGATTTGGAGAAAGACCATGGAACTATTTTTGAGAAACAATAGCTCTTTTCTCAGGATATTTTCTCAAATATTTGAAAAACAGTCATGAGAAAGCATGACTCCAGGGTTCAGTAAAGTAAGTCATGTCCATTTTTCATCGGAAGTAAGATGGTTCCAGTTTTCACAGTATCTTATTGATATTTAAATCAGCTTTTTGAGATTTAAGAATATAGACTCCGGAGCTATACTGCCTGTATTTGAATCCTAGTTCTTCCACTTACTGGCTGGTTGACCTTCAGAAAATTACTTAACCTCTCTTTCTCAGTGTCCGTATTTATGTAAGATGGGGATAATCATAGAACCACATGGGGTTATTATGAGGACTAAATAAATTTTATAAAGTGCTTAGAATAGTATCCAGCACATAGTAAGGCCTATGTAATATTTATTAAATAATTACATAAAATTTTCTGTTCCTAAAAGTGAGATCTTGTTAAGAAACTCCTTCAACACAAGCAAACCTCAAAATTCCATTTGTTTTCTTGGAATGAATATAGAATCATACTTCCAATGATGACCCTATATTCTTTCAACATAAAAGAATTAATGTATTTGGTTACCTGTGTGGCTTATTGTTTAGGTTGCCTGAGGAAAATGAGAATGGAGAGAGTTTATTCTTTTGAATTTATTTATTGCCTGACTGTCTCCACTTGCAGACACACATCACAGTGACCAGTACCAAGCTTTAATCTTACTTAGTGGGGATTAGGAGGTGGATATTTGGCAAGATCAAAAGCCCTGGACAGCAGTGGAATCACAAAAGGTAAAACAGTCTCTGAAGTTTGCACTAGTTGCAAAATGGTTACATTTGACATAAGTGACATGATAATTGGTGCTGAAAATATGTTTTAAAAAACTGAACTTCCAAATGCTCAGCAGTCACCTTTTTCAGATGACTGAATTACAACTCAAGGAAAAAGTGACTACGAAAGGACCTAGTTGATACCTGGGCAGGATATAAAGAAATATAATGTATCCAACCCTCATTCCCTACTGACAAATTAATACAGCATTTATCAGAAATCTTTTCCTGGTACAGATTTTCACTGACTGTATGTACTTTGAAAATATGCATAAGACAGGATGGAGGAAGGTTATGGAGTTGTGCCAGATTCCCTGGGTTACATCTTTGGATTCTAAGGTCTTGGAACTTTGGATTCTGTGGTCATAAAGCCATGATATTTAAAGTAATTCTGACCTTTCTCAGTGTTCCACTGAGGGCTAGAGACACTCCAAGAGTATGTGTATTATTTATCTTTAGGAAGCGATGGAGTGTCTTTGCCAGCCAGTTCAGGGAAACGTCCAGGCATTCAGAACGAATGGCGATGTCACCATACTTGGCATTCAGAGGGGAGGAGAGAGGCGCAAGTATTCCGATGCCTCTGGCCTAGCTTTCCTGCTGGCCAGTGGTGACTACTCCCATCAAATATAGACATTGGGGTATCAATCTGGGCCTCCTGTGGGGTCCATTTGGTGCTTCAAGAGCATTTGATTCTTGTAAGTGTGCATTTTGGCCAATAAAACTGCTTTATCTGTCAGAAAGCTAAGTATTTTACCAAGTCATACCAAGGGTCAGATTATTAACTGAATCAGAGGAAATTATGTAAAACAAATGCCTTTTTCTTATGCAATATATTGACCTGTTATTTAAAATTTGAGAACTCGGGTTTTGATGCTACATTCCACTGCTGAATCACTGTTTATTCTTAGAAAATCCCTTAGCCTCTCTGGGATTAAGAACTTTTATTTCAGAAAAATGGAGTATATACTATTTCTCAGCCATTGACATATGTTAGAATAATATATGAAGTCTTACCTAGAAATGTTCTTCAAGGAGTTTGGATAGATGAAGGGTTTGAACATTAAAAGAAAAAAAAATTCATCTAATTTATTTCAAAATTCACCCACAGAATATTGGGTTTGACAAGAATGTAAGGGGATCTTGTGGTCCATGCCTCTTCCATTTAGAAATGTGGGAACTGTGTTCCAAAAGTGACTCATGCTCCTTGGATCTCTAGCGTGGAGAAACTAGAACCCAGAGCTCCTGACTAGCCACATGCAACCTTAATTCTGCCCCACAAAGGTACTACTTAAGAGCTATTTTATTTGGCCATTAAAAATGTCACTGTGGAATCTGGAAGCAAGCCAGTTGCTTTATGATTTTTATCCTTTTTGGTATGAATCATTAGCTCTAATTTTGCATAGGTCGCAATGTTACAGAAGAGGGCTGTTGGAAGACAGCAGGATTCATGGGTTTTTGACCTTGCACTGCAGTAAAGCAATCTAAGAGGAGGAAGGGGTGCTGGGGGCACATGATGACAAATGTAATACATCACAATACAAACTTCTCCCAGGTCCAGCAGGAAAATGTGAGATGACCAAAGCCTCTGAAAGCAATAGAAGGGAGAGTGCCATGAAGCTTTTTCTAGAAAACAGCTCACCAGCTCCCAACTGACTTGCAGTGTTGAGCGCAGAGTGGCTAAGAAAGGAATGTGCTATATTATTATTGGTAAAACAAGAGCAATAAAGGCAACCATCATGTGAGCAGGACACTAAAGCAATTTGCATGTTTGGTAACTGAAGCTGAAAATTTCTTTTAAATATTATACTTTTTTTTTGCATTCTCTACTTTGTGCTCCTACATAGAACCTCGTATTATTAGATTGATCATTGTGTGATCACCCTGTATTCTAAGTTATCTGTCTCCAACAATAGCTTTATGTTCAGTGGAAACAGAGGCCTCTAACTTCATCTATATCAATGCATAGCAGGTGTCTGATAAATATTGGTAAAAATAATGAATGAGTGAATGATATTTCCCTTGCCCCAGTCCCCATTTATAAATGGCAAAGAGTAAGATTAAGATAGAACATGATGATGTATAAAATGAAGAATTACCTGCTTCAATTAATTTATCAAACAGTATTTTGAGCCTCTGATAGACTGATTTCAGGGAATTTTTAGGTTACTTTTTCTGGTAGCACATATTGGAGATTGCCCCTCCGTTAACTCCCTTCTCTACAATTTGTAAGTGCTTATGACACTACAGAGCAGATTGAAGCTGCTCCATATACTTAACAGGGGATTAATGTCTTCTAAATCTAAGATGTTGAATCATGGCCCCGAATGAAACTTCTCTGGTGCAGGTTTTGTTGATGTCAGGAATGACAGTGATTGCACACCGTGTGGGAACATCACTGGGTGACAGTAGAAAAGATTAAAATCATGGGACAAAAGGAAAGAAGGTGCCCGCCCAGCTTGCTGAAACCAATCATCATGGGCTTCTGGTGACCCAGGAGGGCGAAGTCAGTGGGGGAGGGGGGTGAAGGAGAGCTTTGCTTTTTAAAACTCAATCTATGATCCTAAAGAAATAAAATTCAACACCCCCAACTTAATTTCTGTGAGAGTGTCTTCCCCTCCATAATAGCTAATCATTCAAAGAACGAAGTCCTTAAGCCAGGGCAGTATTTGTCACTCCCCTGCTCGAGGGAGTAGGCCAATAAACTAAAATCAATGGTTTGAAGCTTTCTTCCATTCTGAACCATGACTGTATTTTCACAGTAATTTGAATAGAAATTAAACACTAAGGGAGTAGGAGAGAAGATAAGCTAAATCATATCAACTCAGTATTATTTTCCTCATTACAAAGACTCTTCCATATCATGCTGTGATGCAGTTTACAAGTTTTCCAATTGTATTTTATTTTTACTACCCCCTCCCCCCATTTGGGTTACATAAATACCAAATGGATGATCTGAAAATATATTTTCTCTGTCTCATATTCATATTCTCTCTCTCTCTGTCATACTGCAACAAATGAAGCAAAAGGCAATCCTGATCTAAACATGACAATTTGGCAACTTCTATTTCCCTAGTTCAGCTGATTTCATTATTCTTATTCATTTTTATCACGGGTATTCCTCAGCTATCAAGTTAACAGAGGTAGAAGGAAAGCTAGTTTGAATCTGACTTGATGCTCGAGATCACAGGGAGATTATGTAACAGGACTGGGAAGCTTTGCAAAGTGTTTTAATAGCAGAGCATTTCTAGTAGAGTGCAAGAACATAAAAGTGAAACCACAAACCCAAAACATTTTGCAATTACCAACCAAACTGTGCCTTGTCAGATAATGCTGGGGGAACAGCTCAAGCAGAGGAGAGAGTGGCTCAAATGGCAATAAAGAGCGTACATCCTGATTCTGTAATAACGGATCGCTCGTGTCCAATTTCTTGCTGCAGTGGTTTCTCTCGAAATTTGTAGGATAGGTAGATGAGACAAAGGAGAAAATAAAATTCCATTCTCTGTGTGAATGAAGTGATAGATATTATGGGTTATTTTTGGAAGCAAACTCTAGATATCTTAGTTCAGAAGCTTAAATGTGGACTGAGGGACTGTGTCCTCTTTCTCCCTGCTGGGTTCATTTAGGATAAATCCCAGGCTGTCCTGCGTTTTAGTTGGAGACTCTCACAGTGGGGATGATTGGACTTTCTCTGCCCTAGGCACAACATATGCTACTTCCCATCCCTTTAATAGGCATTAGTTCTGCAGACAGCACTGGTCAAATGTACATTATTCACAATCACTTTAATGCAAATATGCAAGGCTGAGGGAGAAAATATGTCACAAAGAGACAGTCATCCATTTCTTCTCTGGTTTTCTTTTTTACAGACTCTCTTGTATATGTTTGATTTTAAAATAAATACAGTATGAAAATAAAGGAATACATAGCATCTACTGTAGAGAACTATAAAATTGCTCCCTAAAAATTCCCTAGAACTGCCTTTTGTTAAATGCAGTAAGTAGAACCCTATAAATTGTTTTGTTTTTATTGTTCTTTTTTTCCCCTCTTTTTGTGACTATTTGTTTTAATTAAGTGGAATCCCTGTGTGTACTCTGACACTGTTGCATTTATAAGAAATAGAAGAGGAATCCAAGCAAAGGGTAGAACTATATTTAATCTGTTAAATGAAAATAAAACACACAATTAGCTTTGTAGTGCAAAAATTAGCTTCTGCCTCATTTTCAGCCTCTATTTAAAGAACTTTGATTTCTCAATAACAAGGCATCTGATCTGTAGCAGAGCATTTCTAAGGCAGATTTGCAAATGTACATTACACAGGCATGCATTTTAAATCTGAGCAGAGATTATGTGGTATTTGTCTGTCTAAACCATGAAGATATAACTTACTTTGCCAGTAGTGAACCTGAGTCTTGTAAAATCATCTGCCAAATGTGGGAAAGACTCCTGGATTCCTGACACCCTATTTCTGAAAAGTTAAACATTTCTGTTGTGTTTTGGAGTGTATCTGGTGAATTTACTCATATACAACTATTTGTCACACAAGACAACTTGACATGCTAAGCCTTGCTTTACATTAAGCACATGAAAGTTCTTATATGTGCAGAATGAAAGACTAAAATGTAACCATCTGCACATATTTTGAGGTACATAAAATTGTGCCAAGGACCCTGAGAAGCCCATATGTATGAGCAGCAATACAGAACTTTAAAAAAATATGCAGAGTAATGGAACATTTGGAAGACATTGTACTTCTTAAAATAATACAATTAAAATGTTAAGTAAATCCTGTGTTAGTCTAAGGTGCAAGTGCAGCAAACATTTGCCATATGAAGGGAACAATATGCTTTTATTGTGACTCTATTCTGTTAATTTAATGATCTATGTCAGTGTGCTTACATATCATATAATGCACTTTCCTGTCTTTTCAAA